>JAODUI010000025.1:7804651-7839936 GCA_027563995.1 Papilio gigon
AAAAAACCGATTGACAACCACGAAAATAAATTTTAAAGTTAGGTTTCCTGCCGCTGGTTAATCCAAAACACTTTAAAACCCTAGGGTATTACTTCAAAATGTTAAGTAAGTGAGTCTTATGCTTGTATATTCAGAGCTGCGTTAGCTGCAAGGGCTAATAATGTAATTATGTAGATACGATAGTAAGTGCCTTCGCGTCGTTCCGTTGCGCGCGAAAGATGTATATGTATACAATTCGTAAATTGAATTTTCTCAACGAAATAGTGCGGAACTCAATAGAGGAATTTCGCACTGTTTCACTGACTATAAGTTTTCGACACGTTTCAATTTTTAACTCCAATGATTTTGAAACTGTACGTGATATCTGACGTGTGCGTTGCATCCACCAATCATTTTTTTTTCCAAAAAACGAACCAATCTAGTGTTTCTTATTTCCGCAGCTCAAAATCTCCAAATATCACGTAGCAACATAAAATACATCCAAAAGTTGTACGTATATGAAATATCGTAGACAACGATGTTTTTACCATTTTAAACTTTATTACTGCATGTTTTCAATCACGGATAAATGCGTACAGGCAATTTATTAGGGCTTTCGTTGTAAAATTTGGCTGACCGTGTGAGTGAACATACTCACTTATTGGCCCTTTGTGTATCGAGAAAATTGTAATTTTCATAACTATTAAATCTAATATTATAAAATATTATAAAATATAATATTAAAAAGGAACATGAATTTACTGACAAATTATCGCTAATACGGACATTAACGATTTAAAATTAAGAAACACTAAAAACAGTTATTGGCAATTCAACGGACACTTAGAGATCATCTTTGGAGCATTTGCTTGGCCATCTTCATTGATCGAATTATAAGACCGGCGCCGCTGATCGGCTCGCGGCTACTTTGTTGCTTTCGAGTCAATCTCGACTAAAGCCAGTTGTTTAAATCCCTGGGGTAGCGGCCAAAGCCGAACTGGAGACGAGTATTCTCGAGTTTTGAATGAGTTTGCTTGCTACTGTTTTTATGGTAATGTGGAGCGGCCTTACATTGCTTCGATTGCTTCGATTCTAACAGTGGCGAACGACAACTACTGATTGACCAAGATGGTAGCGACTGCTTAATCGTCCTCCTCCCGAATCCGTTCAACATAAATTTTATATTCTATTTTATCCACATGTCAACTTTATAATAATCAAAAACATGTTGCACTGTAAACCCTTTAATCATTAACATTAGAACAGCGAATTGAAATTCTCTACTACACTTATTTGCTTCTGAAAGTATGATGAAATATTTCAGTACAGAAGGAACTCGCAAAAAAGATTACCTTTGTAAAGTTACTTCGTTGCCATCGCTTTTGTTTAATTCATTTTGTAATTTGAATATAGTTAACAACATAGTTTGAAAACATTGTCAATAGTAAAAGTCAGCGATACTTAAGTAAAACGAAGGCAAAAGCATACTTAAAAATTCATAATCCAATTATTACAGCGAAATAAATTCTGTGACGACGAATGTAAGTTGGAATTAAAAAAAAAGAATAGCGGAATAACTCTGTATATTTATTATGTTTTTAAACCTATGACCGGGCGCACGGACAACCCTTGTTAACGCATTTTTATTCCTCACAAAGTTGAGTTACTACACAAAATAACAATTTCAAATTTTTAACTACAATGTATTTTTTGTGAATGTGCCAGTGTTTTGCTGGCCGCGGCTATGTACTTTTGTATACGTCATAATTAAAAAAAGGAATAAGCCCAAAAAACGCATTCTACAGGAAAAAGTTACGAATACAATGACACCTTATTATACAATTACACGAAATCTTTAAAGTTTATTTAGTGCGAGGAAATTATGAATAGACAAAAACTATAAGTGATTTAAAAACAAAACGTTTCAATTTATAACAAGCTATCGATCGACTCATAAAATATGCATTGCATTCTGTTTGGATGGGATTCGAAGTAATAAATGTATGCATGGATTTTTCTGTGCAGATTAGTTCTATTTCCGTTCTTCACATGTCTACGGCGGATGACTACGGTGATCGCGCAGCTCTATAGATTGTCAACTTTTCTAGATCTACATTTTTTAAAGTGACATTTGAATATAACAGTGTCACTGCAGAAACGCTTCTTTAAAATGTCTCGTCAAATAGATTTAAATATTTCAGTTTTAGAGCGGGCGATACGAGCGTTTTCCTTCGAATATTTTCTGCATAATTGCACAATCGCCGATATCGCTATCTGTTACAATTGGCAAACTAGACACCTGAAGTTGTACCAGCGAACCTCTACGGTTTGATTTTAAAACTATGCATTTGTTTTATTATATGACAAATTTTCAATTCAATTTACTTTAATTGAATTTGCTGTAGGAATATATCTGTGACGATAATAATCCATATTGGTCACAAGCCACAAGTCTAAGGTAATTACAGCATCTCAACTTCGGTTTGGCTACGCTGGCAGCTTTCAATCGCAGAGGGTTTGTTAATTAACAGGCTAGTGAGTTTGACACTTGTGGCGGTTGCACTTTGTCGCCCGTCATCGCTGTAGGCGCGTTTCCATGATAATTTTAAATGTACCGATTATAGCGAAGTACGTCCTTGTTGATTGTTTCACGAACGAATACAAATGATATAAATGAAATCGGATAAAAGCCATTAGTGACAGACGACCGAGCGCGGGACAGAATTAAAGAAGCGTTAAAACAAGCTCACCAGTAACCGAATTATATTTATATTTTTTGCAATTATTGCCGTTCCCAGTTTTAATGGGCGCATGAATTACAAGTATAAAATATATTTAGCATGATATTAAGATATGAATACGTCACCGTATTCATTTCCAAAGGACACCTGGATTAAGATTTTTTGAAAAGCCCCTAGAAACGTGATATAATTGGAGACCGGCCTCATGAATACTTTACACGATGGATCAAAATGACGTTATGTGTGGCAGAGGCTCGCTTTAGAAAATACATTTGAATGGACTAGCTGGCTGCCACTATGAATGTTACTGTTTGAACACGAATTGCCGTTGTATTTTGCGTACGGTATAGGTACTTATAATCAATTTATAGGCTCATTTCATAATTATTGTTACCCAGACAATTCTAAACGCTTATGGTACTGACATGCATTAATTAACACAGTTTTAGATGTGAACAATTACAATGGAACAGTATGTATATAAGGTTTTACTTTACACTAATATAATTTTCTTTTTACGTATTATTATTGTTTTGGTTCCGTGTTTCAAAATCTTGTTTCGCGAATGATATATTCGTTTTATCTTTGATTTTTTCCTATAATTTGAAATCGTGCTATTTCAGTTGTAAAAATGAAGCGCTGAGATGAATTGGCCGCTCCTTTCTCTAGCACTGCAGTCTTAATATTCCCCACTCTAACTAGACTTGAAAACGTAATTAACCTGTTCAACGTTAAAAATAATATCTCGCTGCCATATTTAATTATAAAAAGCAAAATAGAACAGCCAGCGAACTATTTTAATCCAATTAAGTTTTTCTCGTTCTTTCTTTAAAGGCAAACCAATATAAAGTGAGTGCAAGTAACCCTTTGTGGCTCAACTTGTAAAAAAATTATACATTATTCGTTCAGTTAGAAAAGCTTTGTGCAATTTTCTTCACTTTTCAAATTGTTCGTGGCCGGGCATATTGTTTATTTTTAATATTAATTGCAATACTGGCGACTTATTGTACAAGTACGTTTTAATTTTTCTACTTAAAAGATTTATATCTTTTAATCAAACGGCGGGAAGACCTTGTATCCGGAAGGCGAAGGACCGCAATCTGTGGGAGGCCTATGTCCAGCAGTGGGCATTATGAAACTCTAAATGAATTGAATAAGTCTGTTCGTCTAAGAACTTGCAGTGTGTCAAATACCTGTACAAATTAACCAGAACGGTTGATGTTTTTCCGAATTTCTAGAAAAACGTGGTTTTACATTTGTAGACGTCTAATAAGAAAAAGTAATAACATAACACAGACGTTAGACGAAGTTAAAAAACCACCAGAAGCATTTCGTTAGGCTGTTCGCGAAACTAAAAAACTGGACGATATCCTCATTAGCTCTATGTCAGTTGATTGTAGCCCGAGGCGGAATCGGCCGAGCTCAGAGTTCGTAGCTCACTTTTTGCGCGCTAACATACTCCATCGGGGATAAGCCATTTATCGGTTTAAAATCTATGCTTGTTTTTTTATCGATGAAAAATTCCACGTAAAATTCGAGCAGAAATTTTCTAGAATATTCCAAAGTAAAACACATTTCAGACGCAGCACGAGTCGTGTAAATTATACATAAAACCTCATGCCTATGCGTCTAAAGTACAAATACAAAAATGGAAAAATGATGTGTTGTTTTACATTTCAAAGCGTTTAAATCCGTAGCATTATATTTAGAGGAATATGGACTCGTTTATATATCAAAGGTTTACGTTCAAACTACTTAGCAGTTCCGCTGCGAGCACTGAATCTGTTTCCCGACCCAAGTAACTTTTGTGATTTTATTTAAATAAAACATTATTGTCGTTTTTTATCGGTCCCCGGCTTGCGGCGGGCACGGGCCCCGCTCTAATAGTCATGAATAAGTAAAAGTATTTGCTGTCAATTAACTTCAACTTTTGGTTTTTATATTACACGGTACGCATTATGTTCAATATTGTTGAATCATTATTTTAGTTTGAAAATATAATATTGACATGAAATCGGATGTAATAAATACGAGTAGTCCTCTGTCATCTTGAGTCGCATGCAAGAACAATGCCTGAGAACTACTTACGCGTATTGTAATTTAAATGATCAGGTTCCAAGTTATTGTTTATGAGTATCCACTTGTAAATTTATTTATTTTGTAACGTTGATTTGTTTGTCTTTCGTTGTATTCAGTGAGAATATAATTTATCGCCGGCTAGAGAACGGCGCAGATAGCGTACCACAATGTATTATGAACTTTTCTGTGCTCCTGACATTCCAATTAAGAACGATTCGTGCGATTACACGCAATTAAAATGCACTAAATGATATCTACCAGCAAAATAACTGCATTCGACCAAATTAATCTGAAATGTAATTAAAATAACCGCTCATGTTTTTAACTTTGTTACATCGTGATAGATAGAATAAAGCGACAAATACTGCCGCGTAGTATGTTGTGAAATACAATAGTTTCTATCCGCCACAACTCGTGTGGGCTTTGTGAACAGTTTAAAAATTTTTACGTACCTACTGTATTTTTTGAAAAAAAATCATAATTATTTATCTTCCCAACTTTTTATTCTCATAACCATGATTTATTTGTTCCATTATAATAATAAAAAAAAGTATTAGAGTTATAGAAGCTAGCTGTACAATTCCACTCCGTTAACACTTCTAATGGCACAAATCGTTACAGTTTTTATAAGTAGAATCAGAGATATGAAAATACAAAATTAATTCGTCACTGAAAGCGACAGTTATAATTAGTAGGGTAGTTGGTACCGACACCGATCTACACGTGAGTTAAGCCTTTTTTTTATTTATAATTCATAGTCAAAAACATCTTTCTTGTTTTAGTTATTTAAAATGATTGACTCGAGGCAATCTTGTATTCATACATATCAAACGGTAGAACAGTCTACTGTGTGTATCCCATATCACACTTGATTTGACAGTCATGTAATACGAATGCAGACTAGATCGTGTTAGTGTCGTGAGAGGACATAATTGCAAGTTGCTATGTTCTTGATACATCTAAATGTTTCCTAGGGTACTGTTACGTACGCTTTCAATTGGATTATGAGACGAGGCTACGACTACATGCCTTATTTGCTTCGATAGTTGGTTCTAATAGTCCGTTTCCACGGCTTATACATGTTGAGAAACATGTCAGTTAGAATGAAAGATGATTAGAATATGATTCAGAAGAAAACGGTGCAAACTCAAGAACATTACAATTATTATCATCATCATCATAATCATCACCATCATCATCATCATCATCATCATCATCATCATCATCATCATCATCATCATCATCATCAGTTTTTGTCTATATGATGGATAAAGGCCCTTTATAATACCTTCCATAGCGTTCGGTTCTGTCTTCCGTATAAAAAAAAGTTCGATAGAAATTCTGGCTATAGACACGTATATAGTTTATTATTTTTTATATGTGTAACTGGCAAGTTGAAATGTTAGTTAACTAAAGTAATATAGGGAAAATTTGCATATAAAGTTTTGTTGGTACCGTAAGATGGATAGACTAATTATTATGCGGGAAGTTGATAGACGCAAGCGACAGCCACTACGCTCAGACTAGCTCATTCCCTAATTGTTGTTAAAACTTACCATAAACAACACATTAATCTTTTTTATTCTGCAGCTATTTTATGTGGTTACTTTATACTAATGTTAATGTCAAGATTTGAATTAATGTTTGTTATTACGTATCCAAAACGGCTACTTTGAAATTTGGCTTACATGTAGAACGTTGTCTGAATGTACACACAGATTACTAATTAAGTTTTTTTTTTAAATTTTTGTATTTGTGTAAGCCTTCTAATTTATAAAAGAGTTTAAATTTGTATTTAAGAACTGTTCATTCTTCTGTAAACAGTAATTATCATCGATAAATTTCTGCAAAACAGATTTTAATGAGAATATTAAATCGGATTCATCTAGTACGTTATTTAATTGCGATGAAATTCAAAAGCAGATAATAAACATTAATTTAACTTGATTCATTTGGGAATTTAATTTATATTAATGCAGGACGTTTATTACAAATTTTCCTACGTTTTTGTACACTCAAGAGCAATGAATCCGGGTCACTTAAAAAATATCTATAATTTTTTCTTTAGGACTTTTGGTGACCGGCATTCATTGCTCTTGACTATATATTGTGTCATCCCGAATGATTTTATTAATATGTAAATTGATTTCTTATAGTTATAAAAAAAGACAAAAAACTATGACTCACGCTAGGGGATAGGAAATAGGGGGTGGGGAAAGTTTGTCTTGCGTCTTTCACATTCAGACTGCGCATGCAAGCTCATGGGATTCGGTTGCTTTTAAGACACGTTTAGTACACACAATCCACCGATAAGTACAAAGATCACGTATCACGTCTTTGTAGCGCTTTTCCAACTTCTATACATGTATAAGAATATACGATACTCTGTTAAGATGAGTATTTATCGTTCTGTACTCACAATTATAAAAAGGGTAAACTTTTTAAAATTTGTAATGCAAGATCCGAAAACCACGGTGCTGATTATAGCTAGGATAGGTCGTTGTTTGGAAATTAATACTATAAATACAAAAGTGTAGATGCTTGCATGGATGTTTGTTATTACGTGTCACGAGAACTTAACTGATCTTGTTGAAATTAGATACATATCATCATAATCTGCTGGAACACCTAAGCTAGTCTCATACGCCAAAAGCTGTGCTATTATGTGCCTACTTGATTGGCGCTGTCAGTAGTGGTTGTCAGCGGTGGTGTGCATTCGAATTAATAATAGATATAGAATTAACTGTCAGTAACATCAACAGGCGTGTTTAAGACGAGACTTACAAAATACTGTCATTTCTGAACAACGATATCCATCTATAGTTATCTATAGAGATGAGTGCTATAATCATAGATTCAACTGTACATTGCGATAGTATTACTGGATTATAAAGTGTACTACCTTCGTTTGAGGCGGCTGATTCATCTCGCCACTTCACCTCAATTGCCAAACACGTCGCAACATTACACTTCGCTTAAAATGATCCCAAACTAATTTTGAGCTTCTTTTTACTCTCAACAAGCTTAACCGCTATCCCGCTTAAGATATTGATTTTTTTTAACTTAATATATCTTTACAGAATCTTCATTACATCAATTGTTTAAACAACAAAATCGTTTAATACATGTTTACCTTTAGACTGAACATTTTCAGGAAGCCTGAAAGAAAAACTAATTAGTAATATGTGTACTGAACATATATGTTATTGCGAGAAGCTAACAGATTACTAAACAATGAATATTAGGTCTAATCTCAATTCAATTTCCTAAGAAAAAATTTTTCGAAAACTAAACTTCTAGGATGATAGCTTTTATTGCTAAAGTGGGTATGTAGTAGTGCTTCTTGAACTCAATCTGATACTCGATTAAACTAGCGATGAGATTCCAACTCTACAAGGCTTTGATATCCTCAAGTGGTTCTAATATTAGTTGCAATAAGCAATATGTAAAGCCACATGAGACGACACAGTCTATATCATCTACGAGCTTTTCATTAATACGAGCGGAATCGTAACTACTGCGAATATGTGATTTGCATTCAACGAAACTTTTATGTATGTATTCTTGACTTTGTCGTTTCAAATTTTATAATATTATACAATTTCATGTTAAATATGTTTAGGTAAAGCGTGAACGTAAAACGTGAAGCGAAAACTTTGTGTACCTTTTTAAGAAAATTGCGAGATTCAATGAACAAGAAATATGGTTAAAGTAAATATTGAATGGGTTAGACTATTTTTAGTATATAAACTACATTTATGAATTATGTTCGAATTCGAGCAATAGGCAACCATCATCATCATCATCATCAGCCCTTGTCTGCCCACTGTTGGACATAGGCTTTTAATTGGCGACCACTAGTTTCAAACTAAAATGTAAAAGTTTACTGTCTCGGGCGTTGTAAATTAAAAAATATTCGTCAACTATTATCAAAGCGATGTAAGCAGCTTGGTGAGATAAAAGGCACGTCATATAGCATAATAAAGAAAACAGTTTTTACAGACATCTGAAAAACATCATGATTGAATAAAGTATAAATAATTGGAATTGAATCAATATTGGCATATCGACCATTTTTAGATAAGAAATGTCAAATTCTCCAGGACTTTTTTTATGTCCGATGTTACGCTTTTAGCATTGGAATTTTTCTACGAAGCGAAATTTAAAAGCAATGCAAGCTATTTTTTTTTATTTCATGTAAATCCGTCGACAGATCTGTCAGCAATGTCCTGAATAAATAAAAACGGAATCATTGAGTTTTGCGCATTTAATATTTAAACACAGAGGAATGAATCATAAAATCAAATAATGTTTTGATTGATAAAGCTGGAATATTTATATTAATGAAGGCCGGACACAACTATTGAACCTTAAAGTTCAAAGGGTATCTGAACGACGTTATATGGGAGAGTAAAAAAAAATTAAGTTTTCTATTCTAATTTCGATCGGTTTAATTTGAAGAAAATGTATTAAAAATTAAATGTGTCGATAATCGGGTTTGACCATTGTATACATACAAATAACAAATTATAAGATTTTATTCAAAGTCCCATGTCACTCACCAAGCAGAACATGTATAATTATACATATTGCAATGCTGCTAATACATTTGCAGTTCATTTGCTCCCAGGAACTGAAGAGATAATTTCATCATCGTTAAGTCGTTTACTTCGATTTAATGTAATTTAAGACTATTCGTAGCAAACTCAAAGTTAGTGATTAGCTGTGAGCCGGCTTCGACTAGACTCATAATTCTCTTTCGTACCATATATGAAATGTTGTGTCCTAGGATATCTTGTTACAAAACTAATCCGTAGTGTTCATGCGAGCGCTAGCAGTAAGGTAACGCAAACAAGACAGATATGATTCATCAATTTATGTCCATTGCTTCGCTTTGTATCGGCGCTCGTTTTCCAAAGTACACAGGATGCAATCAATACACGTTTATTTAGAATCAACCTAATCCCGGAGCTATGATGAATTTTCATATGTACTTTACAACTTTGGCAAACTCTGAGTAAGAGTAAACACTAATCGAGACCCTTAGTGTTGACGTAGTATAAAATTATACACTAAGGGAATGTTAAAGTAATTGTTAAATGTCTCTGAGTGATGCAATTAGTCTAGTGTACTGGCTGCCTGTAGTCAATAAACTAAAAGAATTATTAGCACTGTCGGCTTCAATGGTATTGTGTTTCTAAAGATTTTTTTCTGGAAATTTCACATAGTGTAAGGAAATAAAATGAATAGATTTTTAGTGTTAATTTTGAATGAGAATATTAAATATCTCACATGTACTTAGATATAATATTTTCATTATAATTGTTTAATTATCCCCACTAGATGCACCAACGGCGGGGAGTCGTTGGATGTAGAAGGGGGATTGAATAATTGTGAAAGGCATTGAGTGAGGTCTATGTCCAGCAGTGGGCAGACAAGGGCTGATGATGATTCATCATGATTGTGATTGTTCAATTGATGTTAATTCTAAAATTCAATAACAATACGTCAATATTGCTAAATCTCGCGGCATTATAAACGTAGCAAAACTCCATTATCTCTGTTTGCTACGCTTTTCATTAAATTAACAATAATAGTTTGCGGTTGCGACTGTACCGTTTAATATATTGCATCCGGTTGAATTGTCACACTTACTATAAATATGTATCATTATTACTTTTATGACATAAAGTAATTATTTTATTGTAGATTTTTCCACTTTATATTTTTGTTTACAGTTCGTAACATACTATCTGAGAGTGAACGTACTCGCAGGCAAAAGAAAGTTTGTAAATTCCACGTTCAAATTATGAACATACCTCGAGTGTAGCCGTTTTATGACTAACGTTTGTTAACTGTTTTTCTTTGTCTAACATTGTACTGAATCGCTAATACGACTTTTGTTCACTGTATTTATTTGTCATTGTTTACTTTAAAATGAACAATAAAATCTCCATTTAATTACATTTTTATTCTATTTGAATTAATACGACTTATCTTTAATCAATACAGAAATAATAGTATAAATTAAATGAATATTTAATACTTATAAGAAACACGGCAAGTGCAATTCGTATTTCAAAGATACAAGTTTTAAATTGAATCTCAATTCGGCGGAAACTTCCCCCATTTTCATATTCGATCCGAGGCCGCAGTCGCCCCTTCTTGAAACTTGCGGATAATATGAAACTGAAGCAATCAAATATTATTTCACTGGTTAAGTATCGAGCTTGGAGACAATAGTGTTATTAAAAGATCACAACAATGCGATTTTTTTTGAATTAATGATTTTGCTTATTGTCATTTGTTTAAAGAATTACATACGGGTATGTATGTTTTGTTTATCCAAACTTTACTGCACGGAACGGGTACAATTGCCAGACAAGCTTGTAGGCATTCTATTTAATAGATCAAATAAAATCTATCGAAATTCTAAAACGAGTGAGATATAAATGTATGGCTTTATACGTAACAGTGGTTGCCTGTTGGTCGAAATTCAACCATAATTCATAATCAAATAGTTTCTATTAAAAATAAAACCTTTATGAATTTCTTTTCCGCGTTATAATATTACTAAGAGTTCCATGAGTTTTCCTGCTCCTTCTTTCTTTGTAAAATGGAGTTACTCATTTGTTTTGACAGCGGTGAAGCCGAGTTAGCTTTTGAAACAACCATATAGCAAAATTATATTTATTGAATACAAACACTGGCCGGCACTAACAACTCTCCACGCCTGTAATCCCGGCTTAGCCTCTAGAATATAGACAGGCCAGATATTGGTTTTCTGCAAATTCAATACGCTATCCCCGTTCTGTACCTTCAATTATATTCTCTATACATAAGTACTTACAAACTTTACCCATTGGGTGTACGTTCATAACTTAAAAAAGTATTCAAATCTACAATCTCTTTATTAATACGCGAAACAAACATTTTGTTACCCAGAAAAAATGTGATTCAAATTACATTGGTCCTCCACATTGGTTAAAGGAGATTGCAATCAAATGGTCAAAAATAAATACCACCAATAAATATAGGCAATAACGGAAATATTCATGTTTTGTTTTTTTTTCATCAAAGTTATTTTATTTGAATAGATTACGAAGATGAACGTGTTTTAGACATTTAAGAGTTGGTTAGTATCGATGCAAGTTAGCAGACAGGAGAGAATAGGGAGAGCACCGCAAAAGCGACCGCGCGCCCGCACTGTTATTGTGAAAATAAAATAGCTATTACTGTAAAAAATCAATTTGCGGCTCGAGCGGGAATGTCAGCTGCCGTATGCAATCTCCACAACTGAAAAGAATAAATAAACACATTGTATTTCTGTTTGCACCCCGTTCTGTTTGTGGAGCCATCTCTCTTCTATTCAATTGTGAATGTAAATGTCTGTGCGAACAACTGAACTACGCAATGTTTAGCTTATCTCAATTTATTTTAGCTGGCAACCTACAATAGGCAAGAAACCTTTTTACATTTTGAGGGTGTACGTGGGGCATAAATTGGCATTAACTGAAATTTCGGAAAAATTGCTATAAAATATATCAGAAAAGAAAAATTCAATTTTTGTAACTCGCAACTAAGTGACAATGGTTGGGGAAGGGCTACAAAAACATTATGAATTTGTAACTTTTGAGAATTAGCGTGGCTCCAAAAAAAATTGTGACTATAAAAGGCTTGCATAGCTACGTTTTTTTAGTTACGTTTGCTGGCTGTTACGCAGAATGTATTTAATCGCCCGGAGCATTACTTTGATGTAAGCTTTCTCATTTAGCCTTTTGTCCCATCGTCTAGTATTTCAAGAACTTTCCACTAAAACTCGGCAATTTATTTAAAATTAAACTTGAGTGACGTAACAGTGGGAAAGGATTTATTGTGGTTGAGCGAATGCGATACGAGATTCTACGAAGATAAAGAGATTGTGATCTTTGAGAGATATGATAAAAGTAATATCGTACGCTTTGAGATATTCTAGCGAGTGGAGGCAAATAGAAACCTAAGTGCTACAATGTATATGGACTACGCAAGACCAATAAAATGTTGCCGATCTCAGGTGTTTCGATTTCATTGCATTTATATCTTAAGATGTACTATTAGTAGGTTATAAATGTAATATTGAAGCATAGTGGGACATCGTAGCATCTTATGTAACTTCCAAAAATGATAAAACCCAATCTCCATTAGCATTTCCACCAAATATAGTAGTCGCCGAATATAATGTTTTGTAGTTAAAGTTCAGGCCATCTTGCATTCTCACCGCTGCAACTATTCTTAACTAGGATCAATAGCGCGGTCTTTGTTGACACTGAGTTATGAATTCAAGCCGTCTGGGGAGCAAACTACTTTTATCTTGGGGCCTGCAACGAAATTAATCCAGAAGAATATAACGAGGGACCGGAACTTGTTTGCAATTTTCTTACGACGCTTTTATTGCATACACTTTAGCTCTGAAAGTCTTATCTATTCTAGTCTGACCTTCTTTTGTTATTTATAAAACAGATATCTAATTAACTTCCGCATTGAAGCGCCTTGCAATATAAATATATATAGATATATATATATAGGCTTATGGTAAAGTAGAGTACGGATTAACGATATTGTAGTCTCGAATTCGAATTCCGAATAGTGAATGTGAATATGAATCGTAATGGAAATTTCGAAATTATTTAGAATAGTATATAAAAATATAAAATACAAACAATTTACATTTGTTAAGATAGTTAGACGTGAGTTATTCGAAAAATTATGACGGGAATTATTCAGCTAACACCTAATTTTAGTTTGGTAACAAGTCGAAACTCGGTGTTATTGCAGTTTGTACGCGACTGCACAATTACCAGGGCACTCAGGCATCTATAACTTCTATACTTGATTAACTTAGCATGGCTACGCGGAGCCATTGCTGGAAAATTATATACACAATATCATTAATAAACGTTAAGTATTTCTTTAACGTGATTACAGTATTGTCGGTCAGTATTGATTAGTTGGAACGTACCGCATCATCATATCAGCCACGAATCGCCCACTGCTGGGCGTAGGCCATAAACCATATTTTACAGCAGTATTTCTCAAAGTGGGCGATGACAACCCCTTAGGGGCGTTTGAAACCTAGAGAGGGGCGCTAAGGGGCCCTTAAAAATGGGGGCGTGAATGTGGGCTTGGTAGGCAAAGTATAATTTGTAATTTAATTTACTTTGTATAGTATTTTAAATTTCACTAACATTAAAATCCACCTAATACCCGACAACGTTCACTTACGTACACTTCGCTTACTATTTCTATATATTATAAATGTTAAATATTACAAATAATAAAAACGCTGGCTAAGGCAGCGGTTTTTGTTTGAGCCAGTTTTAAATTGTAGACTAAAGTTGTGGTTAAGTTTTAAGGGGTGTATAAGCATAGGGGCGCTGAAAAAGATTGGATTTTCAAAGGGGGCGGTAAAAGAAATAAGTTTGATAATCACTATTTTGCAGCATCTAAAATACTCATATATTAGCAAGATAGGTTAGAAGGTATGTTTGATTCCTCAGATATCTTTTTAAATTTAAATGAGTTTATTAAAAATCGTTGTGCATTTTTTAAAATATCAATTCTGACTATTAGCGACCGGCGATAGCGCGAAATACGCATCGACAGCGCTCGTACAGAATTATTAATAAAACGTGTGTTGTGAGCGAGCGATGCACGTCGAATAAATTGAATGTACTGGCCGACATTGAATTTATACCAAGATTTTACGTGAGTCTCCGTGTCGACGTCTTTCAGGTGTTGTAAGAAAAAAAACTCGTAAATGACGGTCTTCAAAACTTAATTCAAACTACATAAAAATACGTATAAACCATTGAATTATCCATTCAAACCATTAAACATTACTGCTATAATTATTTTTACTGACATGTAAGGATTGGAATCACCGATTAAAATCTCAAGTACGTCCTTGCATAAAAATAATTTGAAAGCACCATTGTTTTCTTATTATTTTTCTAGTTAGTTTTTTATTTTTATTTTAATTTAACTAAACAAGCTTGTTTTACATCGCATGTAAATAAGTTAAGCGAACAAGTTTGTCTATTCAAGTTTGGTCCTTTGTCCGAAATTTTAGCTAACTAAAATTTACTTCACACCCAAAGTGTAGGTAATGAAGGTTCTGAAATTCTAACGCATGAATAAAGATCGACTTCCATCCGGCTGGTTGCATGCCACGGTCGATTGGACACACAGGGTAGCATCTATTGAACTTACCATATGATACACGATACTTACGCTGTTTTGATACTTTACATCTAGAACCGAGTGAATTAAGAAGCCTTAAAATAATTTCATATTAACATATTCCTCTGTTGACTTTCCTTGTCATTTCTTGATTAAAAAAAAACACAATGTCACCCCTTTTCAATCTCATTAAACACAATGATACTGATACATTTTAATAAGTATACAGGCATTTGGATTTCGTGATATTCTAAAGCTGAGGTTAAAATAAAATCACAACATGTGTGATCATATCACGTCGAAGTGGAAAACTGATATCAAAAGCGTTAGTTTCGTCTTCCACACTCCTTCGTAAATTCTTCTTTCCTCTTCATAAATCCTCGAGAAATTACTACTTACTGCGACGACATACTCGTTAAACTGTAGCAATCATAGATGTTAACAATCTTTAAAAAAACACGAGAACGCATTAAATTCATTAATTTTTGAAACCTAATGTAAAATCGATATTCTCTAAGCTGCGAGGTAAACTTAGAAACTTTGCTAAAGTTCTCTAAGGATACCATAAAAGTGAAAAACCTTTTTTATTTGAACTTATTGCATGCACTTTAAAGTTTTGTCTACGGTATAGTGCATGGTCAGTAAATTAATTCTTTAAAGAACTTGTTGAATAAAAAATAATTTACAAGCTTCTATGTAATACAACTTATAAAGTAAAAATAAAAAGTTCATTTTCTCAAATTGAATTCGAAATTGAAAGAAAATTCAATAGCGGGGAGGTTCTACGTTAAGTTTTCTTAATCATAAGCTCACTAAAGCAACCTTCTAATATTACTCCTCTTAGCTTTATTTTACACTTCTTTGCTATCCGATTTTCCGCTAAAACCTCTCCCCGGTTGGTAAAAGGGGGAATTATTTATAAGTTTCTTGAAATATTGTGGTTCTTTTGTATTACATTTTCATACTTTCATTGAATAAACTGGTATTCTATTTTCAAAGGTATTAAATGATTTACGAAAACTGTGTGTGTAAATTTTCTAGTTTATATTTTTCTAAGTCTTTTATAAAAGGAATATAAGCTTCTAATCCGTTTTCTTAGAAGACGTTTCAATAGATGAATGTACGAAGCGGACACTTTTACTATATCGCAAGATAACTCGTGATATTATGTTGTTTTATTTAAAAATAACACAATACAATTTTGTACAGTCAGGGTCCTTCGCGGTTATTTTCACTAAGTGCCAAAGTTGTCTAAACGTTTCGTAACGACTGTATCACGCGTTACCAAGAACCAATAGAATAACTTTAATTGTGTCTGTACGAGAGACTTATATATTAAAGTACTACTATCGATTGGCGACTAGGAGTGTGGGGCGTCCTCCCTCCAGGTGGACGACTTAATGCGGACGGCCGGAAGTCGTTGACCGCAT
Source organism: Papilio gigon (assembly GCA_027563995.1). NCBI lineage: Eukaryota > Metazoa > Arthropoda > Insecta > Lepidoptera > Papilionidae > Papilio > Papilio gigon. Next base: position 7,821,099 of record JAODUI010000025.1, read on the forward strand.
ACTGTGGTAGGCACTGGGAAAGGCCTATGTCCAACAGTGGGCAGACAAGGGCTGATGATGATGATGATGAAAGACTATTGATGGTATACTTTTTTCTCTTATCCATTAGTTTGCGCAACTCATTGCTACCTAATTGATTATTTGTAAGAATGAGAGGAATGAAAAATTATTTTCAGTTAGCAGAACACCGCGAAAGACCTTCACTGTACATAGATACCATCGTTGAACATTACAACTATCGAATTTTAGTGGTATTTCGTTTTGCATTATGTATTGTAATGCTTATTATGACAATTAACATCCATTAACTGCGGAATCGACAATGCGCGCTGTTCATTTTGCGATTTCAATGTAATGCTTTTGAAATGCATTGACCAATTGAAACATTAAACGATTTTATCACATTAAGTACAATGTATCAGAATACATAGAGATAGATATATTTACTATTGTAGGTTTGTATCAATTAATGTTGTATCTTTGTAAGAAATAAATTGTTCTTTTCGAAAGCATTAGATGGAATCCGATGTAATACAATATTAGTTTGCACACGTCTCTAGTAAACAGCGACGTCGTAGCACCACCTCGTAGGCCCGAGCTACGGTTTCAATTTGTAATAATTTTTTTTCAGTAGCACTTATTATTGCTCGTAAACTCTTTATATGATAATTATATTTAATATGTAACTATGTTATTTATGAGCTTTGTTTAATTTATTTAAACGGTGATTAAAAAAAACTTATTTTTACTGTGATATGCGTTAATATAATATAAAGCAAACAAGTGTTTTATATAAACTATGTTCCTTAATGTGATTTTTTTTTATCTCTTAATGTCTTTTTCGTTTCTATATCGTCGAACGAATAGTGACAGTATGTGACCATAAATCTATGAAGGACCGATTCATTATAATGTTATATTATTCGATGTATTAAGTTATATTTACAAGGGAAGATCATTATAGTAAACAACGTAGTAACATCATTAAGTCTAACATCTGCCTTGAGCGCGAACAAAGTAAAGTTCCGACTCTGCCATCTGCCGTCAAACAATCAAAAGTATACTTTTATCGTTATATTAATACGCGAACACTTTGTACCCAACTTGTAAAGATGAAGGTAAATTTTGACACAGATAATGTGGAGAAGTGCATAAAGTTAATGTTTTTCAAGAATATTAAATACTTATCTTTGATTATGAATTTTGTTCTAATTTCTAACAATAGGTGATAAAAAGGCAACGCCTTGACTGTCTGGTTGAAGGAAATTAAAAAATATTCATTAAATACATTAATTTATTTTTACTTATTTTGGACATATTAATTTTCTCTTAGATTATTTTTTTAATATTATTAATAGCTTAATAGTACTTAAATTAGTATAATTGACATGAAGCAGTCATTTGTACATTTGTCGAAGCGTCGCAGCGCAATTACAAACGGGAGGGTACATTTGTGCGAGGAGCGAGCGCCGCTGTAACGGCCTGCAATAATCTGTCCGCCGCCGATGCAAGCTGAAAGTCGTTGATAACGCACAGCGTAAAAGCGGATTGTCCGCGTCGCGTCGTCGAACTGAAGTTTTATTCGAAACCTGTGCAACGATTGCTTGGTGCCGGACAACGCTCGGTGGAATACGCCCTTAATCCATAATCCTATTCAATACTAATCCAATTGCGATCGGAGAAAATTACATTTACAATTGTAATAAATGAAGTTGAATGTCTTAACGGGGTGAAGCGATTTGCGATTTGCCCTCCACGGTCCGTTAATATCCTTTTATTGAAGCAACTGTTCGGAAAAGCAATGAGGATCGATAGTCTCTTATCTAAACTTAATTACGCTGGATCCATTCGAAAGCTCCGATTACTCTTGAAATTGTTAAATACATTTAGTTCCGTTGCGAGTATTTCCACGGCTTTATGAAACATTCACAACGAACCTTTGCGTTCCTGCTGCTTTTATTTATTGCAATCCTCAACAATCTACGAATGCAGTTTTAAAAATGTTTTCAAAGTTAAAATATCTCCTTTAATTTCAAATTGTTAGCTTGTGCAAAGTGTTAGAGAATGCAGCATCCAATAGTCTCCCGTCTCCTTTAATGCAGCTCCATTTTAATTTAATAATGGCTTTACAAGACGAAAGCAACCCGCCCGCTCCGACGGCGGCGACTGTGATTGGTAACTAAATATTCTACATTGGCAAAATCAACGGAACTTTTGAATATTGTAATGTTCCTTTACTTTGGGGATACCGTATTAAAACTGTTGTACTAACTGATACTACAACTCCTCTTGTAAAACTTACTTTATGGATGTTTAATTAATTACCCTCCGAAGCGCTCGCGTTGCTCATTAAAAATAAAAATTAATAAGCTCTAACGTATTTTAACCTTACTCGTATAGAATATCGCTTTGCACTTTTCATCGTGCTGGTACTTGTTTGTATATGTGTAACAATAACAAACATCAAACAACTGTACCGGATGGGAAGGCGGATATTACAAATTTACATAGAGCGTGAACCTGGCACAGCTCTCACTTCCTACCCGTCTCACCTTTTATTTGTTACCAACCTTGGCTTATTTCGTTATCGTGGTCTTATCATAGCTTGTCAATTCAAGTTACAGTTCTATCGACTCATCTATATTGATATGAAGGTTAAAGCTGCTTCAAAGGCACACTTCTTTTATAAAGATTAAAGAGTTAAAAAATTTCGACGCGAATAGGATTACCTATATTTCTCTGTATAGACTTTTTTTTGCATTTCATAACGCTTTTATATATTACGTTTTAAAAGGAATATCCTTATGTATTATCTATTTTTTTCATAATTTTCTCATTTGATGTGCCGAAGATTTTTAGTTCTTTTTTTATGAAAATTAATTAACATTAATGTGGTCAACTTTTGTCACGATTATCAATTAAAGATTCTATAGCTCGAGGCTTTTTGGGTACTAATTGAGCTATTGACATTAAAGGACTAAACTCCAATACCAGTTATTAAATGAACACAAATTGAAATTCGAACACAAAGGCTCAATTAGAGATTCGCAACCGTAGCATTAATTGTTTAATAAAAACTGTTCAATGTCTATTTTCAGTCTGCTTTGAATAAATAAATCAACACCGGTAACAATGCTAATAATGTAAGGTTGTTACAAGCTTTTATTTAGTTCACCGTGTCTGCAATCAAATCTCGCAACGTAAATGAGATCCGCTTCCTAATTTCCGATTCAGATAAAACTTTGCACGCTTGTATAAATCGCATGATATTTCAATATGGAAGATGGCCATAGAAACTTTGAAATTAAACAACGCATCGATTTTGGGCCCGTTTAATTCGTCTTGACAAGTAATTTGACAAGAAAAAGTTTTTTTCTTAATTACATTTAACCTACGTTGAAACAAGAGATTAGGTTTAATTTTTTATGACCAAATAAGTCTTCGAATTAGATTAACATTACGTTCACAACTACGTCACGTGTTTTTTGAAACAAATCATATCAATTAATTGTTGCTACGAACATAATTATAAGATGTTTACAAAAATACGTAAATATTATTCATAACGGCTAAATAATAATAAAACAATTATTGCTAAAAATTGTTCACATTATATAAGTCTATAGCTAATTTAATTTAAACTATGAAAACTACCTATACTTAAATATATTTGCCATACTTTACGTTTTTAATTCACTTTATAATGATATCCAAATAAAATAATTTTCGACATTTACTCTACTATAGCCCACTATTGTAAAGTAAATACAAAATAGCATACAATGTTGAGGTATTCATGTGAAATAAGATATAATATGTTCAGATTTCTAGTTTGCATCTGAATTTGCTTTCAAATATTTCTCACTACATTTCCGAAAAGGAAATGAACAGTTCCGATGTAAGCCCAAGTATTACAAGACTCGATCTTTAAGTCGGATTTTCGTCAGCCCTGCAAGGTGATAAGATGAAGGCCCTGCAAGGTGATAAGATGAAAATTACGCATACAATGTTACTAAAAGTTAATCAACTAGAAGTTGCAACAACTACTAGTTGTCGTAAAAGTTGTAAACAAACATAGGTCCATGTACTTTCGATATATCGTTTATATACAAAGAGCCGTCTCTACGTAGCGCCTCGTATTGCAAGCGTTCATTAAGTTTGTATGATGCTATACTAAGGTGAACTACTATTAACAATTGTGCAACGATTTCCGCCGCTGACCACGTAGAACTGAAATAGCATGCGGCATAGTTTACGTCTGTTTTCAATTAATGCATTATAAGATTAATTGTATAGATAGTTTAAACATACACTTTCTATACTCGGATGCATAATTAGCAACTATATATTTGGCAAATGTTAGATTTTAAATTATAATAGAAATATAATTTATTTTTTTTCCATTTCATACAACGAACGAGAGGGCCGCAGCGACCCGATGTAGGTTTTAGATTACCTTAAAGTCTCCATTTATCTCGAATTATAGTAAAAATTTTGAAAATATAAGACATATAATATGGATTAGAAAACATCGATCAGTTTTATAAATCAGTTCTCCATGGAGTCTATTTACCGTCAACAATAAATCTGACAATACCGAGAAGATTACACCCTATTTACCATTTTAAGAAATTCGTTTCAACATCCAGAGGCGACGTGGCGCCTTCAGGAAATCAAAATTTGCGAGCAAATATTCTTACATTGTAGACGCCTTCGAAATAAGTAGTTTATCCTCGTCTTTTAGAAAATTTTAATAAGTTCAAGTAAAAATATTTCAACAATTGATTTTTAAATATTAGATTAGTTTAATCGTACACTCAAGGGCAATGAATCCAAGTTACATAAAAAACTTATAATTCTAGAACTCAAAATTATTAGATAAACGGCGTTTAATATGCAATACAATACCCTTCAAATTGAGGTATTAACACTTCTTAGTTATTGGAAGGTTATGTCATAAGAAATCAAATTTGAAAAAGGGAGACTTTCGAAGATGGAACTAAAAAATTACTGCACTTGAATTTTTACTTCTAGTCTGTTTTTAATTTTAACTTGGTCTATAAATAATATTGATAGTAATCATATTCTTGTACAAAAAACGTCATGTTTCCTAGTTGTGTTTAAGGCGAGATGAACAGTTTTTTTTCTTCGTGTAATTTTTAATAAATAAAATATAGTGAACTATATATTTTAGTACTTTAATTTAAGGAGCATTATATTGTCTATGAAACGCGGTTAATTTGTTATTTGTTGTTTTCTTAGTTTCCAAGATTTTTAAGTTTCTTTATGCTTTTAGGTGAGTCGCAATCATTGCTCTTGACTATATATAAAAATCACATCGTACTTGTGGTAAGGGTCAATTAAAAACAAATATTGACTAACGAGAGCGAAAACTGTTGTGAATTTTTATTGTTAAAAATTTTCCGAACAAGTTGCGTGTGCTATGTATATTCATATTACAGTTTTTTTTAATATGAATGAAATAACTATTGTATTTCACGAAATTGAATAAAATTCTATTGTCAATTGTTGTACAATTCCCAACTCTCTTGTTGGTCTAATGCAAGTTTTGTATCAACTCTCATTTTACTATTGTTTTAGGACGATCCTGTGCCTTCCACCAACCTAGACAAATTCATTCCTGTAAGCGTGCCGCCTCGCATCGCTTCTATCGTCGAGAGTCCAATCAAAGTTACTCCATTGCCACTGGATGTGGGTCTGCACACACGACATGTGTCGCCTATGTACCCGAGGAAGCTGAAGCCTGAGGCTTTATATGAGCGCCGACAGGGCTACAACCATCGTTTTGCTAGCCCAAGACTCCTACATCTAAGCCCATGCCGCGGCACCCGCCCCTCCTCGCGGAACTCCCTCACCTCCCGGCTCTCGAGCAGCCACAACTCTCTTATTACCCAGTTCCAAACCGACGATTCGAGCTTCATTACTCAAGCGATATCTCATGACACGCTCTCCGCCAAAACCTCGGATATAACAGATATGTACAATGTCCCATTTGACAGCGACATCTACGCGGTCCCTATAGATATGGTGCGTCCTAGCCATAGCACCACTAGAGGGAAACCCAAGAAGCCGTCCAGGCCTAACAAGAGACGTGGCAAAAGCACGCCACAGAACATAGGCAGTAACTTTACTCCGTTGGAAAGGAGCCATAAGCCAAAAGATTCTAGTCGGCAGAAGGACACTAAAACTAAAAGGCACAGCTTGCCGAGCTCCTCGGTCAAGAAGAGTACCACTGATTCGGACACCGACTCGCTTCATCTTACTTTGCGAGAAATGAGGAAATATCTCCACACTCTCTATTCTAGCTCGAGCGACTCTGAATGCCGGAATACAATCAACAAGAAGAGCAACACTATAGTGACAAATGTCGGTATCCACATGCGGCATTGCAACAACAAGGAGACCGCCACCACCGTGTTCTTGAAGGAGAACAGTGAAATTTCTAGAACGGTCGAAGCGAATAACAACCACAGAAACACGAACAAGAATTCGGTGAGCACCACGACGAAGGTTAAGAAACATAAGGAAAACGTTCCTAAGGAAACAACGGAGGTAGAGAAACCGGAGAAGGTGACAAAGAAAGCTTCGAATGCAAAAACGAAAATGTCCCCCGTGAGGATGCTCTCGATGAATCTGAAGCAGAGCTTCTGCAACTTGTTCCGTTGGCGCCGCTCGGGGCCTGAGGAGGCGTCGAGTACGTCGCGGTCTGCGCCCGCGGCGGGACGCACGATCACCAGCTCGCCGCCGGCCGCCGTGCGCCGCGCCTTGCCACCGCTCCCGCAGTCGTCGCACTCTCCCCACACCACGCACTTGGACTTCGCTACTTCTATACAGAAAGTTAAGGATGTAAGTTGATAGATATACTTAGTGCATCGACTGCAATGTTTGTACCTTTTCTTGCTCTATTGCAAATCTTAATTGATATGGGATGCGTATGATTTCAGTACCCGTGGTACTGGGGCCCCATATCTGTGGAGGCGGCCGAGAAGATCCTCTCCAACGAGCCAGACGGCTCGTTCATCGTCCGCGATAGCAGCGACGACCACTACATCTTCACCCTCACCTTTAAACTCAATGGCCTCCGACATGTGCGAATTGAACATGATCAAGGTATGTCTTTGAACTTCAGAAATATTTGACTACGTCGTTTTTGACTGTGTGAAAAAGGGAACTTTGATGTGTTAAATTTTTAAATGTTACCGTTCATAATTATACTTTTATAGTTCTTTTTAGAGCTTTTTATTAGTATTGGCAAGTGCAAAATGTATCTACTGTTCTCTATATAAAAACTAACATCTACAATACATCCATTTCGGTATATAGTTTGAACAGAACAGTCCATTCTGTTATAATTCTATTATCTCGTCGAGAATATCTCCTCAATCACTTCAAATGGCATGCGGATTGAGTAAAGGACCTTTACGTCCGCCGCATCGTTATCTATGACAAGCACTTGAGCTCACTCGAAATACAAACGGCCCATACTCTCGGTTGAATCTAAACTATTTCGGATCTAACTGTGAATCTACTGTTCAAATATTTATATACATATTACATATATTCATTCTATTAAGATATGATTGAACACATATCTATTGCCGTTTTCATTCACGCGGTAAGAAGGGAGACAAAAATATTTCGTGGTCAGAAATTATTATACGTTTTGAAATATCACTAACCTTAAGTTCAACTGAATATCATTTAAATACAAAATATAGGAGATTTACAAAAATATCCTGATTTTCAGCAATGTACGTATGATTTTTTTTTTCAGTAAACCCATCTGTTTGTAACTCTTCGAATTACCAAAGCTTAAAAACTGAACAGCGCGGTACACAAACATATTGACACACAATGTACGGTTTGATTGCACAGTGTACTAGTAAATTACACGTTTGTTTTATTTTTCACATCCGATGTCAACATATGCTTTATACGGACTATTTTCGGACGGAGCATGATTTTTATTTGATATTTATTTGCATTTTGTTCATATTTTGTAGCCGAATATTAAGAACTATTTGTAGCCGTAAACCTTTGCAACCATAAATTATAGTACTCTACTATTTTTTTTTTGACATGTGGAGAAGAGTAGTCTTCTGCCACCAACCAAAATACATAAGTGTTCCTTTCATCTAAATGATTGACGAATCTATAGATTTATTGTATATTATTCAGGTAACTTCTGCTTCGGCGGCTGCACGATGTTCAAAGCGCAGACGATAGTGGAGTTCATAGAGAACGCGGTAGAGACGTCGCGCTCCGGCCGCTACCTGTTCTTCCTGAACCTGCGCCCGGTGCTGGGCCCCGTGCGGGTACAGCTGCTCTACCCCGTGTCGCGCTTCAAGCGCGTCCAGAGCTTGCAGCACACCTGCAGGTCAGTACATCTAACCTGCCGTTTTTTAAGCAGTTGCATTATGGCACTTCAAGCGCGTGCAGCCGTTTAATATGTTTTTGTAGGCATTACTTCTATATATTAATACGTGAAGCGAAAATTTTGTGGTGCTTTTAAAAGAAAATGTGCAGACAGATGAACGTGACTATTTAGACGGTTAAAGTTAATGTGAAATTATAAAAAGAGATTTAACTATTTTATTATACAAAATCTTTTATTATTTTAAAGGTTTGGTGACAAAAAAATCCTGATCGAATTAGGAACTTAAATGAATTACGTTCGAATTTCGAACATGGCCGACCACTGGCACAAACTAAATATCCATATCATGAATACGTAAGCAAATTCAATGGCCTGAGCTGTCGCTGTCCGTGTCACGTTAATTCAATCCTTGCACTGACGACTCTATAAAATATATTTTATCCTATTCTGACAGTTGCTTCACGCGCACGTTACTAGTAGCATTATTTCATTTTGCATAGTAACGAGCGAAACGTATAAAAACTGACTTACCATTATCAAATATGGATTGACGTCTCAGTTTAAAAAAAACGCTACAGGTGATCACAATGATTCCCACACACCGGGAAAATATAACACCTGTAATAAAGACGTCTCTATCGCCTCCTTAATTACATTACTTTCTTTCTTTCCTGTAGTACCGTGAAGTGTTTTATGACTCAGGTCAAACTATTTATACATTATACATATGCAAAACATTACGAATACCCTGGTAAGCTCCGTAGGTACTAGAATACTAAGGAATGATATAAATAAAATACATTCGAAATCTATATTTAGAGCAATCTTTATATTTTTGTGTAAAACATTAGCAGATTTTTATTAATTTACTGATTATTTTTTCACTTTTACTAAGCTATAGGATCGTGCTAGTATATGATTTACAATTATCGATTAGCGGGATTCGAACTCTCGACATGATCAGAAATCCGTATACAATTAATTATTCCGCTTGTGTTGTAACATTTTTCGTTTCTTCAAATTTCAGATTCGTGATTCTCAAATATGTGCGGCGAGACCTGATAGGCAGTCTCCCGTTGCCTCGTCGCTTGCTGGACTACCTCAGCGCTACTCACTACTACTCGGAGTTACTAGCCGAAATGTAATTTGACTATACAAATCGATCCATCCTAAGAAAAGAGTTAAATCTCTCGTGAGACCTCGTAAGAGATGTAACCCTTTAGAACAATAGATCGAAGTGTCCGATCCAAGGTCATCATTCGCACTCAACGGTACAGTCTAAGCCTTTGTTAGTCCTAAGCAACACTGTCACATTCAGTACGAAATATTTCTCGTCAACTTGCAACTAAAAATCATGGTGTAATTAGATTTAATTTTCGGTGTATAATTGTGTAAATGTGTATGTACAATCGCAACCGTTCGCGGTGCTCCACTTAAAAAAAAATGCCTTGTCCGCAACCTGGGGCCCTTCTCACAAATTAACGAATGTGGAATACAAAAATCAGGATAACAGTAATAAGCAATTAGTAGCCTACCTCCTCTGACGATTGGAGAACTTTTTTCTCACAAATATATTTATAAACTGCATCCTATTAGTCATGTGCTCGCGTTGTCGACTCAAAACGTTCGAAATTTTTAAGCTACTGTAGTTTTTGTGATGGAACACCGCGAACGGACTCGATTGTACACAGGCGTGTGGTATACGTATGCATTTTATTTTATTATAAATTTATAATGAAATCCTTTGTCATTTTTAACTTGAGATCGTAGTAATTTTGAAAGAAATGAGAACTTAGAAATGATAAAGGATCTTTTCAAATGAATTATATTTTAAAAAAAATAATGTGTTCAAATCATGTTTAACATCAACGAACTTTTAAATGTTGTTTTTTTTTTTAAAGTTAAATATAGCTTTTATATTAATTTTAAATTTTTAAAATGTTGGCTGTGGTACTAAGCAGTATTAGTGTATTTAATGCATGTGTATGAAATTTTCTGTAGTCAAAGCCACTGATGCCTGAAACCGATTCGAAGAAAATTATTACATCGCTTAAGTTCCACTAAGAGATGTGGCTGTTTTCTTCTGATGGGGAAACATGTACATTTTACATACACCAAGACAGAATGCCTTAAAATCATGCACCAATTATATATAATAAATAAATAAATAAACTAGGTTATACTTTGAGTTTGCAATAGAAAAAAAAAGTTAAAAAGTTAGTCATAAAAATTAAGGCTCAGTTTTCCATGAACAAAAAACATTTTTGGTGTTTTTTTATTTGAGAGGCATTTAGTGCTTATATTGGCTATATTAGATTAGGATTTGCGCTACGTGTATACAATGTAAATTAATTGATCCATTTTAATGAAAATATTTTTATAATAAAATAAAAAAAAAGACAAGGCATAACGCCAATCACTGGTAAATTAGCCGACCTGACAACGGCGATTTATTATCACAAAAAAAAAAGCATAATACACACATTACATACTAAAATATTTAAAAAAAAATCTAAAATCTACAAGACCTCTAACAAGAACAATATTCCATCTAACATGAGAAATGCAATATACTTTTAAATAATGTGCAGCGAAAATGCTAAATAACTCGTCACTAAATTTAAAAAAACATTAATTTTTTATTTTACTATATGGACATAATACCTCTACTTTAAATATAATAACTATGTCATTAGTGTAGGTACATAATACGGTCACTTTTAGAAGTAGAGTCACAAAATTTATACATTATATCCAACACACATGTTATATAACATTGTCATTTTCCTTCAGAATTTGTACATATCAAAATATTTAGATTTCACCATCATCAACCTGCCCTTTTCTCGGAGGCTCGGCACAGTATGTTCTACTCTCTCATACATCTCTGTCACCCATCATATCTGAACTCACACACGCACATCCTGTTTCATACAATCCACACCTTCTGTCTTCCTCTACTTTTACAGCCATCCATATTCAATCACCTTCTTGTTTGTCCCGAAATAAATAACATAAATTTATCCTTCATAATTAAAAAAAAATTGTACAAACGAACTAACACATTCAATGCCACTATTTAATAGTAAAAAACTCAAATAAGCCGAGACCTCTGAAAACTTTTAAATTTAACATTGTATGTTAAGTCAATTACTAAGATAAGACAGATACTGATTTTGTAAGGAATTAACAGATTTTTGTTAATTTAATGATATTTTCATATTACTTTAACCATCCCAACTAAGCTTGTGCTTGGACATGGTTCACATAGTCCAATGACGGGATTCGAACTCTCGACCACGTGATCGGAAATTCCTACCCTTAACCATTAGGCTATTGGCGGTTAAAACGAAAATTCGCTAGATTTCGTAATAAATTCTGAAGGAAAATAAATCATAACCATTGTCACGTTCAGCAAACTCAATGCGGTCATAACAAACAGCGTTCAGTCAAACACATAATATAGTTATATGTTTAAATTTATGTAAGGAATCGGAATACATTCTTAGATTAAGTATTTTTAATAACTCATCATGATACTAAAGTTTATACGTTTTTTTTTCTTTAAATTTCTCATGTAAATATTAGTGTGTACGTTTATCAGTGCAATATTTCCTAACTGTTATGTACCTTACATCGATTTGAAACAATGTGACATCGTCATCGATCTGGTATCACTAAATCACTTCGCATTACTATAATACTAAAACTTATACTTATTTACGAGGCTAAATAGAATTAATTGTTCAATTTTAACTATTTGAAGCGTTCGTATTTAATTTCAGGTTAACTTTGATAGATTTTTTTTACAATGTCACTCGATACAAGGAAAACGATGCAAAATAATTTGATAGAATGTCAAAAAAACGACGTATGAGTGAAAGATTTAGGAATACCTTGACGTTTGTATGAAAGAAAGAGATATATCTTGACGTACTTGTGAAAGGGAGGCAAATATCTTGACGGATGGGTGAAAGAGAGAGTGGTATATCCTGTAGAATGTGTGAAAGAGAGGCAAATATCTTGACGGATGTGTGAAACAGAGAGGTATGTCCTGTAGAATGTGTGAAAGAGAGGTAAATATCTTGACATGTGTGAGAGAGTTAAAGAAGTCCTTATTTGGAAGAGATTTTGCCGTGTTTGTAATTGCGCATTTTGAAGTCGTTAGCGCCCTCATGCGGGATCGGGAGATATGTGGTGTTCGCTGTAATCGTTTTCTAGTCGAGAGCGCTGGTGTGCGGAATGCTGTTTATCACATGATGATCTAAATATTTTATAAAATATCAATGCGTTAATTCGTTTGATCGTCCAGGATCGTGATGCATGGAACTGGAGAAAATGTGGGTATTAAGTAACATTGATCTCGAGTGAATGTTTATATGATTTGTTTTCATAACGGCTTCTAACTAGTGTTGATAAGTTTGAAGGTAAATATTTATATAACATTTACAATGCATGTTTTGCTTTATTATAGAAGATTTTTCTTTAACTTTACCTGAAGGCGACCTTGACCTCTGGAAATGTCGTTTAAATGCAATTTATAATGCAAACATTTAAGGCATCAGGTTTAACACGTTTAATGCTGATTACTTAAACATTGTTGTGGCGTCTTGTTTATAAAAAGAGGCCGGATTTCAAAGGTGATCAATAGCATTTAAAGTGTTAACAAATTTCTTTAGAATGTTTTGTAGATATGTGAGATATTAATTTTTTCGTCGATGATTTTACAAAATTAATAAATATTGCCTATTTCTTTTTAAGTATTATATACGCAATATTTCTATGTACATTTTATACAAAATATTTAAAGCCAAAGATTAAAAAAAAATCATGTCTAGCGCCACAAGTGTCTAAGGTGACTAGTTTTTATTTTATATACATAATTTCTATAGCTTACGTGTCTATGAATTTCGTATTGTTCTTGCTTTCGCATGCTTTTATATTACTATTTTAATTTTAGTTTTAATTGAAAATGAAATCAACTGGAAATATCATTTTGACGTACCGTTTATATTTTTATTACCGAAATCTCTTTTTTCGTTGCTGTATCAATATTCAAAAATATTATTATTTATTATTTAGGTTATATTTTGTACACATGGATATCGAACCTTATAAAATAGTCCAGATTGTTCTTTTCCTATCTAAGGTCACATACACTGTTTTCCACAACATAGCGAAATTACCTAAGACATGTAACATTCTGAACGTACATATTTCATCACTTTAGTTAAAAATTGCATACATTTGGCGCACAATGAATATGCAATTTAAATGACCGTCTTATATTACTACCAAAAATTGTAAAAATCGGTGAATAAAATAAAATGTATTTAATTAAATTTTGTATATCAAAGAACTTAAAATAAGGCTGGGATGTCATTGACAGATAACATAGAGCCGCTATAAAACTGGCTACAAGCTTCAATTTTAACTGGACAATTGACTTGTATAGTTAAAACAAGTGTAAGACAAGATTGAGAACTGTACAGCACTCACAGTTAAAGTTTAACACGTCCGCTGCGAAACGAGGTCTAAATCACCCCTAATGCAACTTCCCTGTGGTGCGGCAAGGAAAAACATATAATTCTCTGTAGTGAGAGAAGCATAACTTTGGTATAGGAGGCGGGGTCTAATGGACCGAGTGTCACTCTAACGTCTAACGGAGCAAGTCGATAACGCCTCGCACCGCAGGGACGGAAAGTACGCAAGAATTAATGCCGCAGCGAACGTGTTAGACTACACTTAAGAATAACTAAAGTTGTGTTTTATTTTAATGGTTGATTGTAAGATATTTGTATATGAAAAACACGTGCGTTGTTGGAATTGACTTCTTTTCTAAACATTTACAAAACAAGAACATCGCAGAATAATTTTTTCATGAAGATAACTGACTCAATAAAATCGAGCTACAATGTTATTTGTTAAATATTAAAACGCACACGAGTACAAATAGAATTCTTGCCGATGTAGAATGTAAAAATAACACGAGCTTCCTGAAGATTCGCACTGCCGTTTAAATACGAATTTTTCATTCTTATATGAGATCGACGGTAATCACGTGACTTTTTATCTATGAAACATTCATCTTCAATAAAAAAAACACGTGATATTTTATCTTCTCCACCCTCTTGTGATGTTCCGTGATTTCTCTCCAAAGTCACACGAGGACGCTCTCTATTCTCTATTTCAACACAAAAATAAATACTAAACCGTTACTAAACTTTAGTATAAACTATTTTCACTTTCACATCAATTATCTTCTTTGCTTCGATCTTCAATTAACTAGGTTTTGTAAGATAATTTGCGAAAAATTATTCGTATCAACATCGATAAATTATGTACGTGATTTGTGCAGCGTCCCCTATCGGAAGAAAAGTACACTGATAAATCTCATACAAACATTGGCGATGTCGAATACTTTATCGCAAATTTTCATGCAGCCCGCTATACTATTATCTTCGATATTTAAATGTTAAATAAATTGTAAGAGAAATAATTTATTTGGCACCCAAGTGGAAAATGGTCAGTAATAGCATCGTATATATACGCGAAAACAAGTGTAATTAATTAACTGGAATATTACTAAGTTTTCAAATATATAAAGTTTCAAAAATGTCTATATGCCAGCAATAAAATAATAACCTTGTTAAGTTGAACCCGGCATGCATGAAGTCGAAATATGCAAGTTAGTTTCATTAAAAAAAAAACACTTTTTTAATACAATATTTAGGACAAAACATCCTAAGAATATCCCAGTGATTGCCTTACCAACTCGACCATAGTTATTTTTGCCTCAGTAATCTATTATTAATGAGTAGGCCTACCCCGAGATAGAGCTGATCTGGTCAAGTTTTCGGGAGTATCCTGGATTCGCAGACGAGAAAATTATCGTAGCTATCTTTGTTGAGAGCTAGGCCCAGCAGTGGGCATCTACTTTCGACTGCCTTTAAACGCTGCAGAGTTACATCTGCGTTCTTTGAAAGTCGACAACTTCTCTTCATGCACGCTCACGTAAATAGTTACATAGTGACGACTACACATGCCTGCCCACCTATTGCAATATACTTATTTTTATATACGTATACAAATTTAAGAGATCAAATTAACCAACGCCATTTAACGCTTGGGTGGTCAGTTTGGACCTAGCATGACATTTGCGATAAAATATTTGTGTCTACATAGACAAATAGTATAACGTACTTTTCGGCCGATAGAGGCGCTGCAGAGGTTTTGTTGAGCTCGATACAAATGCTTAAAGGCAAGTGTCTGTGCTAGGTTTACAGTATCGATGTGTAACAGTACGACAATATACGTTTATATTAACCATTATATATTTTCTAGCATGTTTTTTAATATAGCGGTTACCAGTAATATGCTATCAAATGCATAGCGCGTTATGTGTTCCATTTTATATAACGACTGTTAAAAGGACGAAATGAAATAACAAACAATGTATTAACAATTGAAAACTATTCACAGATAAACTGGCATTGTGTTATGTTATACATGTTTTATTTGTATCATGATCCGTGTTGTGTGTGGTTGGGATACAACGATGGATTATTTGTGAATAGTTATTTTAATAATTAATGACTAAATCTAGGCTGTGGGTGAACCGAATAAATAGTGATACATACTTCAGTAGTATATGATTGAGTATAGATAAGTCGGCTTGTGAGTCCACGTCTCTGGCCTAACCGTATATGCACCGACGCGTACAAAATCATTTCTCGTTGTAAGTTCTATCTAGGTGTTACTTCAATTGTCAAATAAGTTTCGCGATAGTTTTTTTTTTATGTCTAGATGTGGTCTTTCGTGGAAATAGATATAAAATTCATTGCCTAAAAAATCCTTTAGTGTGTGTCAACTTAATGGGTACGTACGAAATTCTTGTTCATTAATATCTTGTGACAAGTTGATCCGGGCCTGCAAGAGAGGCGCCACTGTCGCTTTCAGTTCAAATTACAATTGACAGAGGGCGCTAGTGAGCGAACATATTTCAGTATGTTACGCCCACCGCTTCAAATAAATTTGCCTAAAATGTGTTTTACCGATTTTTCGACCTTTCATAATCCAAGATATACGAAAACACCTAGCTTTGTAATACTTCAAAATTTGCTGCCAATATTAAATTAATTCATCGATCGAGCGTTTTACTTACGATTTTGTTACAAAAAAAATTAATGTCGCTTACCTTAGGAAACTAAACACTTCTTTAGAATGTAAACAATGTTACATATCGTTAAATAAAATCATTAATGATGGCATACAGCCTTTGAAGTAAAAAGTGATACCTTTAACGTAGTGGAAATATAACCACGTGATATCATTCTAGGTAAACATTCGTAATACATAAGTTTAATATACTATTGATAATACCGCAACTAATGTAATTATATAACAACGGGATAGAAAATGTAAATAACAGTTCTGTTCTACACAGGATGGGTTACTTATAGTGTCCACTGTCGCAGAACTTGTAAATAAACTTGTCGTCATTTAAATAACAGACAATGTGTAATACATATTGACAATCGTACTCCGTGGTAATTGTTCGCGTCAGCTTAGTCTAAGGCAGTCAATGCAAAGGTTACACGTGTGTAGGCGGTACCGAGTTGTAAATCACCGCGATGCATTTATATAACCAAAACTTGTAGGAATATTTATATAATATCGCTTATAGTTGAACTCATAGATTTAAATTGAAAAAATAAACTTATACTGTTACTGGATTTATACTGGAAATGATATGTCAAGGTCACTTCGAGTTGCTTACTGCCGTGGCTCGTATTGCTGTCTCCGTTTTATCCAAAGGAAATGAAAGGGATGTCAATACGAAGATAAGTGAAACACGTCCGAGACAGTTTCGTAGGAAACATTCAACACGTTCGGTGTGGGGGCGCGCCGGTCGTCCGTTGACAATGTATGACTCAATGCAGTTACGATTTTGAGTTTCACTTAATTTAAATCTATGAATCATATTAGTGGAGCGGAGTTCGCAATGACTGAATAGATATGGTATTGTAGCCCGCATCTGTAGAGCAATCACACTCATATTATATAATCATCCTAAATTGTGTAAAAGATTGCCCTTAAATAGTTTAAAAATATTTTCACTCTACATAATTTTGGCGAACACTAAACTTGGTATGTGATTTCGAATATTTCGTCGGTCCAAAGTCGCCGCGGACCGCAGTACTTCGTACGATGTTTCGATCCGTCATTTGAAAACCTATATACCGTAATTAATTTTAGTGTTCATATAAATTCATTGACTTTAATACATTTTTAAACTGTAATGGCAATCTTGATTAATTTCCTATCTCCGATGTGATTTAACAGACCATACTTTTTTTACTAATGCCACGTCACATATGACTACGTGTCATGTTTGGTGGAGATACTGTCAAGCGAGTTAATATGGCGACACTCATAAATTGCCAAGTTAGTAACAATTATATGCTAAATTCGAGTTTTATATCAGTTTTAGATTAAATGACTCGCCAGTTATACATGACCTGAAGGAATCACGTTACTTTGTTCATACACATCGGAGTTATAAATTACATTTATACAGTTTTTGTATACAAATTACTTGATAAAAACTTTTTTTTTTAATTTAAAAGTTTTATAGAATATCGAAAGTTACATAAAACTGATGATTACTCGTGTGTTTTTGATGTAATATTTTGAATGATAGTTTATAAAGTATGCACTGTCTTACCATGTTTAAAATCTTTTACGTTATACTATCTAGTTGTTTTCTGACCTGTTTAAATATATAGTTCGTTATGTATTGAATAAAAACGAAATTGCTATAATCCTTATGTAATCGATCACAAAAATATATTTAGTGGAATTAATAATCAAGTAAATGATACGCTTTCTTATAAAGTTCGGCGCAAAAGTTCTTATTTGTTATTCTTATCCTGGAAATATATATGTTTCAATCAGTTTATATGTAATACTATGTTGTGACTACGGATACATTTTTGTTGATTCTCGATACGAAGTCCAGTCCTATTTCAAAAGACTTTTAATAAAATGCGTTTAACAACTAACATTGTTACATTTTGATGCACTAACAATAAAAGTTTGCTCTCGATTTATATAATGATAAAGTACAGTCGGTAGCTTTGTTCGTATTCCTCCTCAAACATGACCGTCGTTTGTACCGTTTATATGAATAGGGGCAACGACAGGAATGATACCCAATAGGACGCAGCTTTTAATTGATCAGGCTGACGACGCATCTGTGGTTCTTCTGATGTTGCAGATGTCCATGGGCGTCGATGATCATTCTTGTGATCACGCCGTTCGTTTGCCCCCTTCTCGTATAAATATCGTAGGTACACGGTCCTATAGAGCGGACGTAACGAGCACCTTTTTTTTTAATATTTGATGCACAATCAGATAATCGTCAGTGTCGTAGACACA
>JAODUI010000025.1:7852346-7884079 GCA_027563995.1 Papilio gigon
GTCATGGGTTAAAATCCCACCATTCGATTATTGTGAACCATATCCTTTTTTTTTTCTCCTCCTCTTGGTCATTGTGGGCGCCGCGGGAGCATATCATGTGACACCACGACACCCAAATTGTGAACCCATATCCTAGCACAAGCTTCTTCAAGCTTACATGGAATGGAAATAATAAATATTAGTAAATTAACAAGAATCTACTGATATTTAATAAAAAAAAAATGACAACGTACTATTAATAAATTAGCAAATTTAAATATCTAGTGCCTAGCTTCTTTATTCAAAATTCATACTAAACAATTAACATATTCGCTGGCGACTAGTCATCCGGATGCAATAAAAATAAAGTATTGAATAGATATAGTGTCATTAATCATCATTGACATTACCCTACACATAAACACGCACATACACGCATACCGCCCGACGGGATACACTCAAACTGATATTAACAAGGTTACGGTAACACGCGTCAGCTTACAGCCGCGCTGTTTCTTGAGACTTACTTAACGATGCCGGGGCAAAAACAAACGAAACTTTTACTGGGTATCGTTGGTGCATCGCGTTCGCGTCGTACGTTTCCACGCACGCAGACGTATTCATGCGATCGGACAGACGTCTTTCATAATTAACACTCAGATATTATTGATGTCCCGCAGACAAGTAACGAGTCGGTCGCCATTTCCTGTAGAATTACGGCGAAAAGTTCCAAGAGCTAGCGATTGAAAGATGCGAATGAATGTGAAAGAGTTTTAAAACGGTAGTTTTCTAAAAACGTTGTCGTGATGATGAGGATTAACTGTGGGGTACGTGCGGCTGCCAAGGGTGCACGCCGCCGGCCATCGACGACTTCCCGGCGGGGTACTTCAGCGAGGCGCAGCGGCAGCACGGCGCCATCGTGCTGCACGCCTTGCTCTCCATCTACCTGTTCGTGGCGCTCGCCGTCGTGTGCGACAAGTTCTTCGTGCCGGCCGTCGACAGGATCTGCCGTGGTGAGTGACCGCCACCCATCGCTGTCGCCATAAAATTCTCTCGACTGCGGATCCGATACGACCGTTCGCGTTGCAGCACTCAACATGACGAACGACGTGGCGGGCGCGACGTTCATGGCGGCGGCCACTTCGGCACCGGAGCTGTTCGTCAACGTGATCGGCACCTTCATCACGGAAGGGGACCTCGGCGTCGGCACCATCGTCGGCTCCGCCGTCTTCAACATCCTCGCCGTCGCCGCGTGCTGCGGGATCGGCGCCGGCATGGTACCGCCTGTCCCGCCTGCTCTACGCTACGTCGCCTCATCATAGCGTAAAAATATGTTTGAAAGTGGCGTCACGTCGCAGGTGGTGCCCCTGGACTGGTGGCCGCTGACGCGCGACTGCCTGGCCTACGGCATCACCGTGTCCATACTCATCTGCGTAATGCACGACGAGTACGTGCAGTGGTACGAGGCGCTACTGCTCGTCTTGCTCTACGGACTGTACATTTGCATCATGTATTACGACAAGTCTATTCAAACCTTTGCCAAAGGTATTTTTTAATTCTTCTTATTTCCATTCTTAACTCGTGTATTGAAGTAATAGCCATGTATGAATTACAGGCAGTTGGAAATGTGTGTCGGAAATGCTGAACAAAAATGAAGGGAAACAGGAAGGCGCCTACGGCGTCACCAGAGGTTTGTACTAAAGTTATTATTACGAAATTGACAATATTGAAATAAAAGTTAGAGTGGTCCAAAGAAAGCCAAATAAGGTGTACAGTTAACATAAATTGAATTTGCTTCCAGAAGCCACGGAATCCAAAGTGTCACCAGCGCATCAAAGAAATGAGGTTACGGCAGACCCCTATCGCACCGTGCACAACGGGAACATTCGCGGCGCGCCGCCGCACGGCCATCGCGGCCAGCGGACCCTGGATATCATCGAAGACGAGGACAAGAACACAGGCTGGGCAGAGGAACTAGCAGCAACTGACGCCGAGACCGCCGGCCGTCAGGAGTCTGTTACTAAAGTGGACGTTGAGGCCGCGACCGCCAAAGAAGGCGAAGTGTACCAGCACTCTCTGTGGAAGTGGCCCTCGGGGCGCGGCAAGCTCGCCAAGGTATTCGCCTTTTCCATGATAGTGTGGCTCTGGCTCATGAAGCATTTGTTTACACATTTCATGTTTGTTTTCCAGGTCGCTTGGATCGTTACTTGGCCGATTCATCTGGTATTCTTGTTCACGATCCCCGACTGCGAGAAGCCTCGCTTCGAGACCTGGTTCCCGCTCACGTTTGTCATGTGCATCGTCTGGATAGGCTCTTTGTCATACGTAGTAGCCTGGATGATCACCGTCATTGGTTTGTTTAATATTTACAAACCCCGCGTAGATTTTAAATGTTGTTACGATACGATAGGTAAAGCGATATGCAATTTTATAGGTGACACGTTAATGATTCCGGACTCAGTAATGGGTATAACGTTCCTGGCTGCGGGGACCTCCGTGCCCGAAGCCGTCTCGAGCGTCATCGTTGCGAAACAAGGTGAGCGCTCATTTTTCCAGTGCTGGTAACTGGAGAAATCTCTAACACCATTAATTGTTCTTCAGGGCACGGCTCAATGGGCATCAGCAACTCCATCGGGTCCAACACGTTCGATATCCTGCTATGCCTCGGGCTGCCGTGGCTGATTAAGGCGGCGCTTACGCCGGCCGAGCCCGGCAACTACTGGGTAACGACGCCTTTGTGCTTTTACAAGTCTGCTGCATAATTTGCGAATACAACTATAAGCTTAGCGCAGCGCTCCGCGAATCGTTGCCCGGCGCAGTGTTGTGTTGTGTTCGTAGGTATGTCTATCGCTGTGCGCGTAACTCGAACGTGTCACTGTTCTCTTACGGTTTCATAATAAGGCCGTGTGAATAGGTGAAGATAAACTCGATGGGGCTGGAGTACTCGGCGATATCGCTGCTGTCGACGCTGCTGCTGCTGTACCTGACCTTCTGGCTGAACAAGTTCCGGCTGGACGCGGCAGTGGGGCGCGCCTGCCTCGCAATGTACGCCATGTTCCTGGTGCTCGCCACGCTCATCGAGCTCAACGTCTTCTTCCCAGTCAACGTGCGCACGTGCAAGCGGACGCAACTCAAGCCCTAACGGCGGCCGCGCGCCTCGCCGCGCTCCCTGCTACGTTCACTAACCACTATTGTAATTGACGGATTCATGGAACGACGTTTGCCTGTTCCTGTCCGTGAAGTTCGTACTTTGACCGTCTCTTAAATTACTTAGCAATTAGTCGCGCCTGGCGTTCACAGGCGGCGCCACGTGCGTAGTAGATCTTTATCGAAAGATACCGCTGCTATTTTTATTTGTAAGTGTTCATTTATCTTTAGTGTTTTAAGCAAGAGTAATGTTTAAGTTCGGACGTCCGTGGCAGCCAGGGCGTCGGAAGGAGACGAGCGGGCAGATGTGTGTGCTGCTAATGTCTCTGCTGTCTACTAATAATTGCTTCAATTGACCCGAGACGAGCGGCGAGCGCGCGGTCGCTGCGGCGTCCATTGCATAATGTGCCCTCTGCTGCCGCAAGGAGATAATTACTTGGTCAATTCAGTAAACGGCATCGCTACTCAGCGGCGTACCCAGGGGAGGGCATCGTGTCCATGGCGCTACACGCGGCAGGCGCGACAAATGGTCCCTAAAACCAGAAATAGCTGGAAAGTTTTTGTAATATTGTAACTGATTTGTTTCAAATATATTTTGAAATTAAGTTCAGTGTGATATAGGGATAAAACGAATTCGTTCATCTGCAAACGGAGAGGGTGGGGGGGGGAAGCACCCCGGTTGCAGTTAAACTGGCTATGCCACTGATCCCACCCCACCAACGGTCGTGGCCTGCGCTCACCACGACACGTATCTCGGCGACCGACGGTTGCGTTCTCCTTGCGCTAAACTTACAACTCATATGGAAGCTGTGCCACGGGAAGTTAATTTGTAAATAAATACGTAAGTCGTCGCGTAGACCTCTACATTATTTAAATATATTAATTTTTAAAATAAAATTGGAGAATTAAATTTAGTCCCAGCTGACCCACCTTGTCCTGTATCAACTATCACTTCTCCTTAACTCTATTGCTACTGTACCTTGGACTTTTAGACATTTCTCTACTCTACTCGCACTAAACACACTTTTTTATATAATCAGGTGGAGCGTTGTCGTGCGTGCGGGTGGGCGGGTACGGGGGAGGGGCGACTTCGTAAGAAAAACCAGGATTCCATACGTGCTACACCAATTTATTTTTAGTATTGTCAATTAATTTGAACGCCACGTCGTTTACATTGGTTGGCTGCTTCGCAACATTCGCTACATGCTGCAGCACATTAACAACTAGAGTCAGCATTAGTCGATCGAATGCCGATGGAGCCATTAAACACTACATTTCATTTATATCACTTAAACCTTTGGATCGAATGAAACATCGTAAGCCCGTGTAGTGTTGCCCCTACACGGCGTTAAATAAATTAGCAGCTAAGGGCGGCGAGGTATGCCGTCGCTAGCGGCCGCGCGCCGCTCGGCCTCCGCTGCACGAGCGCCGCCGCGTCGGAGCGGGGCCAGCACGTCTCAACGTGTCGCCTCAACTTGACCAGATGATACAACGCTCAACGACGCCACAATTGTTGCTGCAGCGGAGGCTCGCCGCAGTAACGGCGCCACTTCTTAAGCCTACCCTACGACAGTACGCGCTACATACGTCATTTAACTAATACCAGTTCATTCACACGACCATAAGTCGATTTAGGCCTCAGTTCCACTAACAATTTTTAACATGATATACAATATACGAGTAAGTACTACACAGATTTAAAAAATAAAGTCAATTAAGAAATGCATCATTTACTCTTAATTCTAAGAAAACGGCATACCGACTGCAAGGGTGGTGCGTGAGAATGAACTGTGCCCAAACGCCGGCTCGCCGCGCCCCCCGGGCGGCGCGCGAGTGGCGTCCAAACGATAATAAATAAATATGTCTAATACAAGCATGTCTTGTCCGCCTGTCGCCACGCGTGTGACGTGCAGCCCAATACAAAACACATCAACGTTTAAACTATAAACAACATTAATACACAATTACAGTAAATCATGTTCATGTAATGCCAGCATCGGTTCGAGTTCCTTCAACTGTTGCACTCACACGTGGGTGGAAAATTATAGTTTCAAAATATAACATTATGATATCACAATTTAATCGTTTCGACTAAAATAAAGTAGACAATGATCGAAGCAACGCAATGGTAACACTGACCGACGTCCTCTGTGACGTCACATCGTCTGCAGTGGCCTGTATGTACGTAGTCATACGGCGCGCATTGGTTCCATCAATTTTCTGGAATAACAAATGAACTATTCTTATTGTAAGTACTGAGCGGTGCCACAGTGCTGGAGTGCTGGAGTGCCGGAGAGCTGGAGTGCCGGAGTGCGCTCACATTTATACAACAAACAGAGGTGAGTAAATGGAGCGGCCGGACGCAAACTGTCAGTTAACCACGACGCCGATCTTAATTTATGTAACATTTAGTGGTTTTCTGCCGGTCCGTGCGACAACTTCATCGGCGTCGTTCGCAGCCTTCGCGAGCCGATTACATTTGAAGCGTCCACGTCGACCGCTCAAGCAAAATGAGACGTTTCCGTACCCAAAGATCTTATACAAATTTACTTCAATACAAAAACATATGAAAATAGGGAAAACTAAGATTCGACTGAATAAATATCCACGGCTCTGTCCAGAACTACAACTCTGACTAAAGAATAAAGTGAAGTGTGAAAGTTTGATGGCGGTGTTCGGGCGCAGCTCCGGCGGCCCCGGCGGCGCGGCGCGGCCCCGGCGGCCGACGGCGGCGGCGCGTCTACTTGCCGAACTGTTTCATGAGCAGTTCGGTGCTGAAGGACTTCGGCCGTTCGATGGGCAAGCCGAGGGCCCTGGACCAGATGAGCTGCGCCAGCACGCCCAGGGCGCGCGACACGCCGAACATCACGGTGTAGTAGTTCATCTCCTTCAGACCGTAATACTAGAACAATATGATACATTGAGCTGTCGATCGTGCCCGACTGTGACATACTGCGACGAGGAGAAATCGTTTCTTAGTCGCTTTGACCCCACTCTCGTTTGAGTTTGAGCCTCGTTTACTTTGAAGAATAAATGAGAAATTTATTTTGGAACCGACCTGCCCCCTTTTTCCAATATTTAGATTCCAGTTACCAAGCTTACATGGTACAAATTCACGTTATTTATCATTGAAGCAATATTCCGAGTAAATACTATAATTGTAGATACATAAGTTTACACGGTCAATAAAGTAACTGAACCGTTTTAATAGTGACGATGTCGCAGGCGGAAGGCAGTGATGAATGTCGTGAGAATTAATGAGTATTTACGAATAAACCTCTTTTCTTAATATTCAATAGGTTAATTAATGTTGCTTCCAACGTCACACCACTAGATCGTGCGTCGGCGGGAGGAAGTAGAGAGCGCGCGTACCTGCAGCAGGACACCGGAGTGCGAGTCCACGTTGGGCCACGGGTTCTTGACCTTGCCGAGCTCGGTGAGGATGGGGGGCACCACCTTGTACACGGCCGCCACCAGCTTGAACAGCGGGTCGTTGGGCAGGTGCTTCAGGGCGAACTCACGCTGGCACGTGTACCTGCAAGACACACTCGCTCGGTCACATCGACCGCCGTCCCTCTCCGGCGCTACCCAGTGGCCGTCCGCCGGTCGGCGGCTCGTTTACCTGGGATCGGTCTTCCTGAGCACGGCATGTCCATAGCCAGGCACCACTTGTCCCGATTTGAGCGTCTTCCAGATGAACTCTTTCAGTTGGTCTTCGGTGAAGTCGTCGCCGACCTGCTTGCGGAGCTTCTCCAGCCACACAAGTACCTGCGATACGAGAGGGAGGTGAGGGACGTTCCGTGCCGGGCCGCCGGCGAATTGTGCGGCGGATCCCGCGTTCACTTCACTAATAACTCGCCCCCAAAGAAAATGATAAAGTCGATAGCCGAGAGAAGTGGGGCTGCGCACAGTGCGACCGTGCAAAATAAGAAAAGTCCGTCACTAACTTCTTGGTTGGCCAGCCCGTGCAGCGGCCCGGCGAGCCCGTTCAGGCCCGCGGCGAACGACAGGTAGGGATCGCTCAGCGCCGAGCCCACCAGGTGCGTCGTGTGCGCCGACACGTTGCCGCCCTCGTGGTCGCTGTAAGCAGACACCGTCCTTATATATATGCTACACAGCCGAACACAGACAGATTACACGGCACCATAAAGTTAAATCATAAAGCAGCAAAACGATATTCGCAAAAAAATTATATAAAAATTCGCAAAGGAAGCTTTGTAAGATAAAATCGCTCGTTTGCATTGAGACAGATTATGACGCGACGGTGCGAAAGGCAGGGGCGAGCGGCTGGGGCGGGGCGCCTGCGCAATGCGCACTGCCAGTCGCCCGAGCCAGTGCCGACGTAGGTCCAACGACACAAATCATTACAGTAATACGTGCTGAAATAACTTCGAATACATTTTTGGGGAAATAGAGCGAACTCAGGAACGTGAGTTTGACATAGTTTAGGCTAGTGTGTAGAAGTGAATGGTATCTTTAGTTATGAGTAATGTAATGTGTGCCTGTGCCACCGGCGTTTGCAGCAATAACCACAGTATAAAACTCCAAACTCAAATAGTAACAATATTTCTCCGGTATCGTTCGTAGGTACATTAATGATATAGTTATAAGACGCAAGGGATGCATGGACTGGACATGGATGGTGGACCGGCAGGAAGGCGACCGTGCGAAATATGAAACGTTCCATCGCTTTGCGCTTATCGCTGTCCAAACAATTTTACACTTTATTGTACTGTCGATGAAATTTAATCCGAATGACGTCACGCCTCACATTTCCTTTCAAAGATAACTGTCGCCAGCTGTTTAGAACTATTTAAATAACTTGAAAAAAAAAGATGCTTCGTGACGGTAGTCACGACCGCGCGGACAATGTGAGGAATGAAGTCGCCACTGCCGCTTCCGCCATGGAGGTGGCGCCGTTCTTTGTAACCGACCTGTGAATGGTGAGGTAGAGCCGCATCAGCTCGCTGAACTGCGGGTCGTCGAAGCCGAGCATGGTGCAGTAGTTGGCGGACCAGTCCTTGTTGTCATCGATGGCACCGATGCCCTTGCCGTCGCGGTACGTGTTGCGGTAGATGGTGGCGGCGATCACGGGCAACTTGGCGATCAGGTTCATGGAGTCTTCGTATACGTACTGACAATTAAACATAACGAAGAGTGAGACACGTTGCGAGCACGACCCAACAATACGAATCAAAACACGATTGACTTTCAAAAATGGTTTATCTTCATGCTCCCGAGACATCAAGTCCAGCCGCCGGGGTCGCCGTCGCGCGATACCGTTACTTAAGAAAAAAAATCAATATCCCTACAGGAAAAACGTCGCACCCTTCATGTCACGCCATTGTTTTCAATGTAACTCAATTCCTTAAGGTGCTTCGCGTCAAGGCCTGAAGTTGTACATGAGACGCAGCGACCCCGGGTAGACCTCGTTAGAAATGTCGGTATTACGAGCTTCGCAAAGAACACAGCTTACCTCCCAATACTTGGACTTATGGACGCCCTCGGAGTAAGCTTTCGCGAAGGTAGACTCGCTGTTGAGAGCGGTGACGGCGGCGGAGAACTGCGACATGGGATGCAACTTGCTGGGCATGTTGTTCAACATCGTGACCACGTGGGCCGGCAGCTCGGCTCTGAAACGATCACAAGGAAATCTGTGACTGAGCCATTCATTGCCACAAATCTTGTCGCTCGGTGCACTTTACTCGAAAACTTGTCCTCGGCAATCAAACAAACGGACCTGTTGAATTTTAGCTCGCAAGACGACATTTGTCGTACTGTATTCGTTCCCAAGAGGGAAGCAAATTTAATTCTTTGACTGTACGTTATGCTTAATCTACTCGGGGCCGTAAATTAAAATCTTTATAAGCTAACATTAGTCAATAATTTTTCCGTTTGGCGCACACGCTTTCGTGTGTCGGTGGCGACTGTTGTTCTGCGCGCGAACACACGATCACACGATGCACTGTGCACGTATCTAACAAGTTTACACAATATCGATGGTAGTAATAACCTGCGCGCCCATTCCTTGGAGATCGCGCTAACTTGCGCTTCGGATGGGATATCTCCTGTGACTAGAAGCCAGAACAGGCCCTCGGGCAGGGGCTCGTCACCCCCTTTGGCCTTCGGCAATTTCTGCTGGCACTCCGGGATGGACATTCCTCTAAATCGAATACCCTCGTCGGGGTCCAGCACGGACGTCTCCCACACCAGCCCCTTGATGCCGCGCATGCCGCCGTACATCTGCAACAGACATATACTGTAGACATATTTCCTTTAGCAGATATCATAGGGTACTATGAAAGTTTGTCAATATTTGATACAAGGCGGTGGCGGCGGAGATACACTCGCACTGCACTTTTCTATATTTCAAGTTAAACAAGCTGCATCAGTACAGTTCCAGAGCATGACCGCCACACTAGTGTTCGTGTACACGTATTTCGTCGAAACGCATAGTGCAACATTAGAACACATGTACGCGGCCAAGCGCCTGTACTTGTGGTTTGGTCAATCAAATTATCAGGAAGATTACGAAACACCTTTGAGAGTTGTTTGGGATACGTACCATATCTACGGTAACTTCTCCGACTTTGGAAGATCCATGCTGTTTGCGGAATTCGCGGATTTTTTCTTGTTCTTTGGGAATTTTCTCCTGAAGTACATTCTTCAGATTGGTCTGTTCGGCGCTTAAGTTCCTGAGCAGGATAGTCGCCGCCGGGTACAGCTTCTGCAACGACAAAACAATTCATCACTCTCTCTGTCTCTCTCTACGTAGCTCTGAGTGAAGGACATTGACGATAAAAAAGTAAATATTCCATTGATTCTAGACTTAAGGCCCTAATTATTATTATATCGTCGGTAATGTATTGAACGAATAAAAACGACAAGTTTGACAACGCAAATGTACATACGTGTACGATAAAACATCCTACATTGCGTTATGTACACGTGTTTCACAAAAACACGTGTCTGATAATTATTATATACGCGACCAGCGACCAGCGGCCAGCGGCCAGCGACCAGCGACCAGGCTTTGGCAAATATTTCGATAACAGTTTTATAATGAAGTACGCCCGTGTCGCGTCCACGCGGTCAGCTGTTGCTTCACTGCGGAGTACGGGCAGAGACACGTGGAGTGAGATTTAACAACCGTGGGAATGTTCCGCAAAATCTAATTTACATCGAATCACATCAATGTCATTTACAAATAACTTTTCAACTTGTTAAATGATTTCAATGACGTAACGTTTGTTATCGTTATAACAATATGTTACATTGTTAACACTTTATTACTTTGTACTTGACTTAGTTTGTCCTCTTTATATAGAAAATTACTTGTAAACTACACTTGACTGCCAGACGTAAGCCGCAGATCTGTGAGACAAGGCCGAAGGTGGACT
Organism: Papilio gigon; assembly: GCA_027563995.1. NCBI lineage: Eukaryota > Metazoa > Arthropoda > Insecta > Lepidoptera > Papilionidae > Papilio > Papilio gigon. The sequence continues at coordinate 7,862,873 of JAODUI010000025.1, forward strand.
GTGCGAGAAGAATGTGACTAAACTAAGCGCCCGAGAATAAAAGATCGTAAATAACAAACACAATCGCATCGACAACAAAACAATAGCACTTATTCTAATCTTTTCGGTTTTAATTGTAAAACTGTACCCTGAATAAATAAGTACGCGTGAGAAGGTCGGCGCAAGGTGATCCGGCGTCGTTATATAACATTACGATGACGTTTGCTTCTCGCTTCGTGTCGACCTCCTTGCACTCGCACTCGTTGGAAATAATTCTATTTATACTTATTATCTCTACGTACGCCAGTTGCGCTCTACCCGCGCGCGTACTCCACGAACGGCCCAAGTATGCTCGATGGTAGTATGCTCGAAGTAGGCCGATGCCCGTACACCAGAACGTACCGTAGCGAGCGCCTCTGCCTCAAGCACGTAACTACAACGTCAACGGCGGCCGGGATCGTCTTGCTGCCAACGTAGGGGACGGCATGCCTACTCCGACCACACGAGGTAACATGTTCCGAGTCTACGAACCCCACGTACTAAAGCGTATGCAGCGAGCGAATCGGTGCCCTCCGAATCTTCGTCCTGATAGTCGATGTCTCCTTCCAGACTATCTTTTATATCTTGATCATATTTCGGACAGATCCGCTTCACTGTTCTAGGGATACGTGAAGTCAAACATCCATCAACCTTTCGTATTTACAATATTACTAACATTTTATATTTCAGTATTCTGTAGCGACACATTTGAATAATTTATTTACAACAGTTCATTTACAATAAACAAGTGAGTATTTATGAAATGATAAAATGCAACGACCACAAGGCTCCGTCTGCGACGCCGCAACATTGTAATGAAGTGATCGTTTAATCAAAGACTGTATTGATACGAGGTTATAAGGCAACGGTCCAGCGCGGGCCCTATCGGCCTAACCCGCGACCTGCGGCCTGCCACCTAGCACCTAGCGCCCGCGCAATTGACATCGCTCGCCGATGCCATCAATTCAATGATTCCGAATTACATCAATCGTCGGCGGCGGCAAAGCGTCATCTGGCGGCGGTGTGCCGATGACCGAGTGGCTCGTTCACTAGCTGCGGCTCGTAAATCTTTTCAACATTTAAACATAATATTTATACTATTTTAAGTATTTCCTTGGGCAGGACAATTGATGCTCACAGATGATGCCAGATGGACGAAACGAGCCATGCTATAGAACGGTCCGAAACATGATAAAAATTGCGGGTAAAGCCGGGACGAAAAGCAGTGACAGGGACCAAGGGATACACACGGAGGAGGCCCGTGTCCAGCGGGGGGCTGGCTACTTTCAATTCTAATTACCTCTTAAATGAACTTTAAAAACGTTGTACTATAATGTCATGTTCAATAAAGGCTTATTGTTATTAATTATTATAAGCATATCCTTAAAAAAAACGCGTGACTACCGTGAACTAGGAAAACAGAAGCCGCGACAGTGTGCCTGTACCTAGAGGCGGATAGAAGAGGTAAGACAATACTACTGGACAGCTTGTCATTAGCCTTGAGTTTTTATCTTATCATAATCTGAAGTAAGCAGTTAGTTGCCTTGTATAAAAAGAAAATAAATACAGAGAGGAAAGGAAATTCTATGTTTTTATCGCATTTGAAAATCTCAAGTAAAATTCGTAAGTAATATTGTTTTCTTTTACAATAAGCAGTGAAATAATCGCGCGTTTAATATTAACATCATCAACTTCCACAACGAACAATGAAGGAGCGCTAGTTACTTCTCGCTTGTGTCACGGTCGTTTGAGTTCTTAAATGGAACATAAAAATATTTACAAAACGCACGACAGCTTTAATAATATCTGTATGTGTAGGAAATATGCAGGACGGACACAGCGTGCTGCCATACAGCGACTCCTAACGCACGGTGGATTGACTGGAAACTAAGGCCGGCAGCGCATTTGCGCTTCTTACGTATGGCAGACGTCCATGGGACTCGATGTTCACCTTTGTGGTTCCGCCGGTCGTTCTCCTCCTTCTCTTAATAAAAAAAAACGTTTTTGTACAAAGATAAAAGATAAAAACAAGTCGTTAATTATAAAAGACTGCGACGCACTGTACGCTGCAGATGCACATTTACTCCCCGCAACAAAATATGTCAATGATATGAAATTAATGACTAATTCATATTAAAAATATGATAGCATTAATAGAGTTTATAATAAAAGAACAAAAGAACCGGTTCGGACACGCGTAGGATCCAGTGGGCCTCAAGCACGTGCTGCTGTAACGCTTTGACCTTATTTAGGGTTAATCAGATAAGATCAACAAATGACTCACTCGCCTTATTTTGACGGAAACAAATAAAATGCTTTTTTTATATTAATTTCTAGTTTTCAATCCGCACACGGCCGAGCCTCGCGGCGAGTCGTACGATCGACATGATACGTTCGTTGACCTGTGCCCTCGACTTCACCACCAAAGTCGTGCACCACCTTCATGTTTTGTTCCGCGATCAAACCGTGTTCACTCAGAGCTTCCACTACACACAGAGTGGTGCAAGCTATCTAGATTTTTTTTAATAACAAGCCTGCCTCATCGAAACATTTACTGTATTTACGAGAAAATATCAAAATAACTAACGGTAGTCGGACTTCTGCCTCATCGGCTTTCGGTTTTAAAGAGTCATTCGTATTTTTAGACGTATATTATTTATACGTCTTAAGAGTTTTGACATCGTCGAAACCTTAACCTCGTAAAATTTTGCCTTGACGTAATAAATAAGAAAACGTACTCGTCCCCGTAGGCCGACAGCGTTGCTGTTAATGCCTACGTCAAGGTAAATTTATTGTCAAAGCAGGATAAATAATAGTATACTCTTTAAGGACAAAGTCGTCGACGGCCACGGCGATATAGCGCGCCACTAGCGCCCCCTCATCGAGTTATTCCATCGGTTTTCTAATGAATACAGATAACTAGGTTCAGACAAATACAGTAGGCCTCTGTTACAGCGCAAAGCAGATATGAAACGTGCTGTTATAAGCTAAGCCGTTATATTTGCACACACGTCCTTATATCTAGATCATTCCACGTGGCGAGTGTTCGCCAATATCACAACACGAGTGACGGCTCCGCCAATGTTGCCGTCACATAAACTGAGAGGCGATGCTTCGAGACAACGGTGCGATGTAAACATCAAGGGTTAACATTTGGGACTAAGACCACCGAAATGTGCCGACCGTTGGTAACAATCCTATCAATAAATGTTAAGTTTTCACGTAATCTGTTTTCTTTTCTTTCCTACGTTATTTATATGACGTTTGTTGTCTCGACATTAGCATGTACCTATATTGGTATGCCGTTCGTCTATGTATAGACGAACGACGACGGACCAACGTTCACGTCCATGCCTTACTTGTATCCAAAATTCGACAATTTCTAAGTAAAGTTTTGTCGAGCGTTATTCAGTCGTTTAATGACCTTAACCTTGGTCGGCGTCAGCCGCGCTCGACGACGCGACCGATGTCAGCTTTAAGGAAACGGGGCCTCGTTTGAGGAAACAAACAACTTTAATTCTCTCAATTTACGCATATTTCTCAATAGTCCTAAAAGCCTCTATTGTACTACCTCTCGAGGGCGTCATGTGACCGAGCTAGCGCCCGCCCGCGGCCGCGTCCGTGCCTAACTAAATAAACTTGTAGCCTATGAGCAACTTACCATAACTTCATTACTTTAATTTTAGTTTATAATTTAGAACTTGTTCAAATAAAATCTGCCTCCTAACCCAGCGTTTTTATTATTTGTAATATTTAATATTTATAATAGGTATATAGAAAGAGATGTTTACAATAAGTGAACGTTATTGTGTAGTAAGACTGGTTTAGAAGACGTCATGAAAAGAACGTACTCGCGACTGAACGCGGTTGTACAGACGAGTCAAGCTAAGGAAAATAGATGAACCGATTACATAATTCGGCAACTAGCGGCTCGAGCATTGGTAATCCAGTAAGGTAACACGCACGGTCAGGATTTATAAAACGTACACCTTGACTGTACACAGAAATTCAAAATTACGTAAACTCATTTGCAATCGATACAGCACTCGTGGTTTTCGAATGTTACATAACACGCCTAGTACTGAACAACTTAAAAATATAATTTTGTTTGAAATTCGTCCACTGTTGAACTAGTTGATTTGATATTGAATGAACAGCAGGCGAGGTTGATTCAGAACTTACTGGATACAACGTGTGTTTCACTTCTATAGAATTTATCGGTTGTTGTGGTAATGTCGAGTGAGTAGCAACCGAGGTTGATTTAGTAAACTCCTTTTGTAGTTGCTTAATTTATTAACAACAAAAAAAACTTTCTTAGACCGTACAAATTTGAACATCTCACTTTATCCTCGCATATTACACTTTTCTAATTTGACATAACAGATTATCTCGATATTATGGTAGTAACCTAACATATTATACATCCACAATTGCAGAGTTGCTAGACGTCCGCGAACGACAAGACTCATCCAATAGACTTCACTTCACCCCGGTTTAAATTCTGCAGAGCGGTGACGTCACGCGTAGTCTGCCAAAGAGGCGCCAAATTTCCGCGACATTGAAATAAGAATAACCTTCAGTGGCGTTCGCGTAACGACGACGCGTCTGAAAAAAAAATCTTGAACAAGTGGTTCCAAATTCATAACAATCAATTTACTTTTATAAAAAAAAGAGAAGCTGTCGCTCGCGACTCCGTTCCCACAGAATTAGCAGTCTACGTATTATTCAAAAATTTGTTTTACATCAATGACAAATTTCGTCAAGCTCCGTGAAGCCGTGCTCCAAACATGATAGTAGGTACTGGAAAAGAACCATAGAACACAATCCTTGCTACGATTATCTATAAATGGATAGTTCGTTGTTTGGTCTAGGGCGGTGCACCTGTCTGAGGAGGTCGCAGGTTGATGCGGCTGAAACCGTGCAGAAATAGCTCCGAAGCGTATTAGCTATGTACAACGTTGCACTTACAAGTGTCATAAGTATTAAGTACGTTCGCACACGAGCACGTGCACGCAACGTGGCGCTGTTGGTACAAGACCGTCATGGAAGTTTTCCACTTTATTTCCAGCTTCTTTTATATTTGTACTCAATGAAACTTTCCTTTTCAATGTCTTTCAAAAATAATATTGAAAAGTAAGATTAACATTGACTTTAGGGGTATTTGAACTGTTTACTGTGCGTGTTTGTACGTGTATGTGTGGCCCGAGGCTAACTCCGATGCCGCATTAAGTCGGTATACGTATTTAACCCAGACCTTTGCTAACAGAATGCATAACAATTTGAGGCAGGTGAATTGTTGTCCAACCAGGTTTTCGTCGCGGGTCATCGCCACTCAGCGCGTGCTAATTATTGAAGACCACGCAAGTTTAATTTACGTCACTTGTACTAACGCTAGATGTGTGAGTGGATGCGTGTGCGTGTGTACCGATGGAGTTGTACATAAGTTACATGAGACCTGTGTTGCTTGAGACCTACATTTTTTAATAAATGTTTTAAAATGACAGGTCGTTCTGCACGTCGAAATGTCGGTTCGTTAGATTCGTAGCGAACTGCGACAAGTTTAACTTCGCTCAGCAAAAAAGTAACCTAATGATCGCTTGTTTCTCCTGCCCGATCTCAATGAAACGAAGCTGTGTAAAGCGACGATGACGTCACACGAGATAAATCAATCACGGAGATAGACTTAGCTTAGGAAACCTTCAATATTTTCATGCGTATCTGACAGTGTTGTCGTATCAAATACCTTGTGAGTGATAAGGCTCTGAGCATGTGGGACTGAGTCACGTGGAACTAATTTGGTGTTTACGAATTTTACCCAACATAACGTCTAAAATTGTCATAATTTAGACAGTCGATCATAGCTGCGAGCGCATCCCCCGCGACCGCTAGGCGTGCGCCGTCGTACGCAGACCGCAAGAACCAGTCGAAGCCGACACAGTCGAACAAGCAGATAGTAGCGCGCAGTGTATCGTTGCGCCGTACGGAGCGAATTACGCAAGCAAGATACGGATGGCCACAGGTTTGTTAATTGGTTCGATTCTTATCTTCGACACGCCGACATCGCCTACTGGACACCATCGATATCAATGCAGGCGCCACACCAAATACTAAAGTACAAGGTTAAATGACAACATTGAACTAGGTGACACACGTACGGGCTACTTGCGACTAATTCAAGATTAGTTATTGTGGACAGAGACAGACACGTGGTCCTTTCCTATAAAACAAAACTATACATTGACATTCAAGAAACCTGACAGTACGAACAATCGAGACGAACGACTTATCAGTAGAGCGCCGCCGTGGCCACCCTACCCATCCACGTGTCTCTATATATCCCACGCCCGAGACGTTCCCATGAAGTCGTACAACAGCGCGCGCCGGATGCACTGGACGTCAAGTCTTTTTCATTACTTGCATTCGTTTACGATGTGAGTCGATGTCAGTTTGTGTGCATATTAATTACTTTAAGTATATTTAAAAAAATATTGTTAACAACAAGAAATAATATTTACTTAACTAACCAAGTTGAATGTGATATCAAATGTTAAAAATACAATTGATTGAATTAGAGGTAACAATAAAACAAAAGAAGTGTGCGTACATACACAAAAACTAAAGGCACAAAAACTTAACCTTTGTTTCAGAAAAGTATTTAATGCATGATATCACTCCCGTATATATCAAATACTTACGAACTACTCTAACAAACGAATTGTACCGAAATAAGCTTGCATTGTCACCCGTCCGTTGCCTGCACGGGCCGCCGCCAAGTGACCATTCACAAAACGTTACCGTTGTATCCATCGGTCAGCTTATATACTGTTGTTCGTGTTTTTTTTTTCTTTGTCCGCAAGTGCCGTAACAAAAAGTTACAAAGGAGATACTAAGGTTCTTCTCATAATACGACACTTCCATCTTTGTTGTATTTTAAAGCTATAGCTCCATTGTTCAAATGTAAGAGTGAATTAATTACTCCTGCAATTAATGTGCCCGCATTTTCTTTATTTAATTTAAATGTTTATTGTCGCGTTACATAAACCCTTGTAGGCGCGAGTGCGAGCTATTTGTGCGCGTGCCCGGCCGCAGCCGCGCTGACCTATGTATCTTTAGACTGCAATGCAGAGGGCTGGCTTGCATTGCACCAGTAGTTGTTAATACATTAGGTGACAGACATGAAAGGGTAACGGTCGCGAAATTAACTAGTCATCATCTGACTTGTCCCGTGTCCCCTGCCTTGCCTGTTCGCCGGCCGCAGCACCGGCGAGGACGTGTGCCCTGTCACCACTGACTAACTCACGCGCCGGACTACATCTGACACTGAAGCTAATTCCTATGTTCCGATATCATTTGATAGTCGCGTGTTTTTTATTCCAAATCGTGCTCAAAACAATATACTTTATGGCTTGTACGTAGTTCACAATAATATTCAGATAGTTTAAGCCATTAACTACTACAAAATTACGAGCGCCTCCGTCGTTAGCATATTTAATTAGGTTAATTTTATACCTCGGTTGAAGCATTGCCACGCCGTCGTCGGCGTGCTCGGGCCATTGTTGGCGGACCCACCGCGACCTATTAGCTAACGATCTCATTAATGTGAAATTAATCGCACCCATTCTCCGAATTATTGCAAATTAATCAGTGTACCGAGTAAAAGTTACACACAATGACTATATACTTTACTAGTAAACAACCGCGGGAACTTTTATCAACCAACAATTTGTTTGAATCGCTGAAATATTGTATGTCGCAAACACATTTATTCTTAATAACTGATTTTAATATTTAATTAATGAACGTACAATATTTTTCCATATGTCATAATTTACTTTACACATGTTTATCATGTGACGAGATAAAGGCGTCGCTGGGCGTCGGCGCGAGAGGGCGCGCGGTGCTCCACACGATAACATCATAGTTTCGAGGTTGTCGCTAAGCGCGCCCTCACCTCACTCTACGGCGCCAATTAACATAACACAGTTTAACCATAAAGTTATTTCAAAATGAAGGTATGCGTGATAATGGGAAATACAAATGACATGTAGATAAAAACCTGTTTATTATAAATAAAAGTCATTGCTTTCATTGAGCATTAGCAAGCTCACAATGGAGAATTACAACAATAATGATTTAATGAAATTATGTTGACCTCAAAATTTGTTGCTTAATAACCTGTACAAAAGCAACAATGCTCATTTCTACTTTATATATAGTTTGTCTAAATGCTGGGTTATGATGTGAAGCATTGCTTAAAACACATATCAAAGTACTTAATTATGTTATTAGTTAATAAAATGTCTTTATCACAGTACTGTAACAAAGAAGTATTCCGTCAAAAGTTGTCTTTCAAAATATACAAAAGTGACTCGGTTTATTGAGCCGGCTGTAATGTATATACATGTCTACAACTTGCATTGCTCGCAATTCTATAATGGACCACAGGGCCACAAATCTATCACTCTCCTTTGAATACAGGTGTTCCATTCCAATCTAAGGTAATTTTTATTGTTTATAAAGGAGTAATATTATAATCAAAAACTATTTTATCACACTTAAAGGGTGGTTTATAAGAATTTTAACTTTATTTTATGTCAATGTTTACTGTCAATATTTTATATCCATTAATTTTATTTTGCTCTGGTAGATTATGGTAATGAGGAAAATCGGTTTACATTTTAAATTAAGAACGACGAAGTATTGGAGTACAAAGAACGTATCGCGCATACTGTTATGTAAGTGCTTCGTGAAACCTAAATAAACCACGTGCGGAGGATAAGCTGGGTGGCTACGATTTATGGCAAAGTTTTTCACGTCGCTTATATGTTTAAAGTTAACAAGGTCATGAATTATACTTTTATTAAAATATATATGTATATGTATATGTATATATATACATATATCCTCTATAAATACAATACAGCGTAAAAATTGCTTTAAGATATCACAGAATAATTCATTTGCGGTCATATGCAAAAAATGTGGGCATGCGTGAATTCAAACGGCCGCTATTCAGGTCGCTTCGGCTCGAAATAACTCTTTTCTTCAATAAACAATAAATATGGATATCGCAACAGCAACACTTTAAAATTAGGATTATCATTTAAAACTCCAAAATTAGTGTTTAATCCAAAAATAGTTGTTATTACATAACTCAAAATTCAAACATACTATACAGGTTACGTAAAATTTAAAAAAAAACTTTAAAATATATGCCATTTCGAAAGGATAAAATACTTGGATATTTACCTGTACTTCTGCTAATTTGGTAAAAGTTATCCTGGAAAGTGCCATTTTTTTGAATCACCGAGCTCTTACCAAGAGACACAACTGCACACAACTAAATCATGGCATGCAACACCTGCTACATAGAATCGATCGGTATTCGTGACAACGGTTTTTTAGATATGGCAATGTTATATTCAAATCTTTTTTTTCTATTTAAATTACGATTGAGTTTCTGATAAAAATCACTAAAAAAGTTAGAACTGTACAATTAGCAATGTTTTTTTTTAAATATGGAATGTCGTGCTGATGTGGCAGTTTTTACACTTTTTTTTAATGTTCATAACATCAATATTATGACAACTTGTTGACGTTCAGTGTGACCATATGTATTAAAAGTTTACGATAGTAGCAGAATTATACAACAAATTGATTTTTTATCAAATCGCGTAGCAGAATTAAAGAAGTACTTTGTAGCATGTTTATAACCTACGCAGAAAATGGGAGATTAGCCTTTAAAAAAATCCCGTATTCCACTATATCGTATACACATACTTATGGTAAATTATTAGGAAATGCAATGGTCGACTATCCAAGTTAAAAAGTTTTAACTGCACAATTTCAGCTTAACTAAACATTGAATCTAACTATTCAGACAAAGGTTAAAGTTTATAACGGGCTTTACAGAAAATAAGAATTACAAGTTACGGAAAAAAATGATTTAGTACTACAGTTTGAAATAAAAAAATGATGTTTCTTAATTTTTTTTTTAAATTACAATGTAGGAAGAAATTTAAATGAAAGTCTGGTCACATTATTCATGTCATTAATAAAAGTACAAATATTCGCGCAAACAAACAGTTTAACAGTTTTTCTTCCCATTCTCATCTTCTCACACGTAAATCGCAATTTGTTGTTTTTTTTCATTATCGCATACTTATAACGATTTTATATATAAAATAATTTAATTTAAGTAATTACGTAAATAAATTTAACAGTAAATTTTTGCAATGTGGTTGAAAACCTCATCGATTTTGGTATTTTACTTAGTATTCTGCTATGGCAGTAAAGATTTTCGTCTAGGCAGAAGCAAAAACGGCAATCTTGGCCTTCCCGGTGACTCCTTGGGTGATAAAGTGCCCCCTGCGCAGTGGTTCAAGCAAAAGTTGGATCACTTCAGTCCTACTGATTTACGCAGTTGGAAGCAGGTAAAAGGACTGACTCGATTTCTAAATATGAACATTAAATATCGTCCAAACCTCGGGCATTAAATTTCTTTTAATATTTTTACAGCGCTATTATGTCAATGACAGCTTTTACGACTTTAAGAACCCTGGCCCCATATTTTTAATGATTGGAGGTGAAGGGCCAGCCGACGCCAGGTGGATGATCAGGGGTACTTGGATTGATTACGCCAAAAAATTCAATGCGCTCTGTATTAATTTAGAACACCGATATTATGGAGCAAGTCATCCCACTGAGTAAGCCAAATATAATGCTTCTTTTTACGTTACACTGCAATACACAAGAGGTGCACTTACCACCATCGCCTTCACTATGCACTAAGCTTGAAACTCACAATAAATTGCCTTGTTATTATTTCACAATACAGTTTCTTAAACCTAAGCTGTTGTGAGTGTTGAAGACATTTTACCGTAGTGCAGATTAGAATACTACAAGCCATTAATAAATCACAGACATGACTTCAGTGACATCACTGACAGCTATAATGAAATAGAAAAAAATAGTTTGTAATACAGTTCTAAACTCCTTTATATCCATGTGCCAGTGTGTTGCTGAAATAATGTATGGTGTAAAGTTATCATTGTTAATTAACATTCACAAATTAATTAACATTTTGTTGCACAAATGTCATATATTTCAGAGACTTGAGCACTAAAAACTTGCAGTACTTATCATCTACTCAGGCATTAGCAGATTTGGCAAACTTCATAAGTGCTATGAATGACAAGCTCAAATTAAACCGAGAGGTGAAATGGGTGGCGTTTGGAGGCTCATACCCAGGATCCTTGGCAGCTTGGCTGCGAGTAAAGTACCCGCATTTAGTGCATGCATCTGTTTCATCCAGTGGACCATTACTTGCCAAAGTTAATTTTATGGGTAAGTCATACAAAATTAATCATGCCATATTTTTAGTCCAAGCAATTGACATGTAGGACATTCAAATTTGTAATTTAAAAGTGTGTAATAATGATATGTGCTAAGGTCTGTTGTGTTACAGAGTACTTTGAGGTGGTGGTCAATGCTCTCCGTGAGAAGACCGGCAGCGAGGATTGCGTCGACCAATTGCGCATCGCCCACCGGCAGATAGAAGCGTTAATTAAGACAAAGCCTGAAGAGATTGAGAAGGAATTCAGGTTCAATTCTTTTCAAACATTCATATATCGGTTGTGTATGATGGCGGCTCGAGTAGTGCACCGACAGGCGAGCCGCCACGATACACGACATTCCCTACACCCAGCCTCACTAATAGTCAAATGACACATGTTTTTACACAGTTGGTAATTGGTTTGTGATTTAATATAGTCATTTATCCTTTGTTTTGTTATCAGCGACCCGTCTGTCGATGACATTAACTTTGTTTTTTGATAAATATGAGATCAAAGGTTACTATACATGCCTAGCGGCGTATTTTGAACCATATATAAACTAAATAAGGCATGTATTTAACGTAAGTTTGAGATTAAAAGAGACTTGTAGCGGTCCCAACATTTATAAACATGTGCAGGCATATTTGCATGTTTATGACACAAACATGTATGAGGATTTCTAAAACGAGCTTAAGTTAGGTGAGAACGCATGCTTGGGGACGTGACCGGCGTGAGCGCCACAGCTGCGCCCGTACTTTGGCACTTGTACACAAATATGATTTTTTAGACACTCAAAGAATTGGTGTCAGTAAATGTACGATTGTATTCACAATTAGTCACGGTTAGTAAAGGAATGTGTGCTAAGTATGTTTATTTTATTACAACATTAGCATTGTTTTTAATAACTGCTTTATGTGGTTTATTTGCAATGTGCGGAATGTTCCATGCTGACCCAGTTTGATGTTCAAATGTAAATGTTCAGAGGCGACATTCACCGCTCACACTTTAGGTTACAACACAATTGGATTTGAATTTTGCGTCATCGGTCAGTCATATGGCATAAAAGATATCTCTTTCATTAAATTTGATGCTACGTAAAATTATAAGACATGAAATATATAGAGCAGAGAGGGCTGCCCGCGTCCCTGCATCGCGTGTTTATTACGTGAGATTTTAACGAAATGCGAATCTTTACTTGATAGTGTCAAATAATATTTCAGAACCTGCATGCCCTTGTCGAAAGCGACGAAGGACGATATGAAAAACTTCTTCAGCTCTCTAGCGGACGAGTTCGCCGAGCTCGTGCAGTACAACGAGGACAACCGCATCGGCGCCGACGCGGCCTACGCCAACGTCACCATCAACTCTGTCGGTTCAGTTACATTTCACTTCAAACCATGAAGTCATTAATTGCATATAAAGTTACGTACTACGGCGCGGCTCAGGTGTGCGAGGCGCTGACGGCGCCGGGCGCGGAGGCGGCGTACAGACGTCTGGCTGCCTTCAACACCCTCGTGCTGCGTAAAGCGAATCAGACTTGCCTGGATTACAGCTACAGCAACATGATTGATGACCTGAGGAACACCAGCTTGAGTGCCGAAGGCGGTGAGTCGGTGCTTTAATTGTGAGAATAACTCGAATTACGAAGACCTCCCGGCTCCTCGGAACGCCTGCCAAAATTACAAACCACACTTGGCGGGCTTACGCCCTTCAATCGTGCGGCATTCAATTTTGTTTATTTCGATGGTATCGACGGAACTATGTCGAGTTGCACGCGCTAACGACCGCATTTGTTCGACGCCAGGCCGCCAGTGGATGTACCAGACGTGCACCGAGTTCGGGTTCTACCAGACGTCATCGGGAGAAGTCGCCGTTTTCGGCGACCACTTTGATTTGGACTTCTTTGTGCAACAATGTGAAGACGTTTTTGGTAAAAAGTATGTGTCGCACGTACAGTTCCTCGCATACATATTTTATCCGGGTAACCATTATTAGAAGCATTTTGGCTAATTTTAGGTTTAATCGGGAGTTCATAGAGAACGCTGCGGAATGGAGCAACAGCGCGTACGGCGGCCTGCGCCTGACCGCCACCCGCGTCGTCTACGTGCACGGCTCCGTGGACCCGTGGCACGCGCTCGGCCTCACCGCCACCACCGACGACGACGCTCCGGCGATTTACATACACGGTGACTACTGTTCATTGCCCAGCTGTGACCCGCCGCGCCTGCCACGTTCCCATACTGAATATACTAATTTGTGCAGGCACGGCGCACTGCGCCAACATGTACCCGGCCCGCGCCAGCGACCTGCCGCAGCTGGTGGGCGCCCGCCTGCAGGTGCAGCAGTACCTCGACGCCTGGCTCTCGCAGCCCTAAACTTACATTGTCCTCTTCCGTGCCTTCCGTGCCGAGGTACAGATGTGGCGACAAATGATTTTCCTTCGAGCGAACTCGGATCTGTATCTTGATACGACGACATCCGAACCGTCGGCCGAACGAATGATCTTATACAAGGACTGACATTTTCATATCCGTTCATAAGGATTTCTATCCTTTGAAAATGAATAACGCGATTCTCTAAGATGGCACTGAAGCTATTTGAAAGAGCACGATAAATACGAACTTTTCACAAAAATTACGAAGGAAAATCTTTTCTCACTATATCTGTAATCATAACATCCTCGTCATATCTAGTTATACAATCCGAAGATGTCACTTTCTCTCAAAGATGTCTCACTGTACAACTCTCCGTTGTAACATTGCAAGCCGTTACAAATACCCTGCTGTTTTATAAATCTTCGCTTCAAGAAATGTATATTTTATTATGAAATAAATTGTATATGAAAAAAAATTATGTAATAAAAGACTCGAAAAATGACTTCCTGTTATGAATTTATCATTTTAATTATTTTAAGAGTATTGACTAATATTTGAAGTGGTAGGTGTCTCAGTTCTTATTTAGTGCCCTCAAAAGCAATCTTTACCTTAGTCTTGTTGGAGATATTCTGAAGCGTTCTGTTCCGCGGGGACGCCTACTAATAAAGTAGTCATTTTTTTTTATATTTATCACTTAGTTTATTAAAAAAAATACCCCAACATCGCTTAATCTAATAGTGGAACATGATCACGAATCATTAGTTTATGTTAATACACTAATATTTGTTGCAGCACTCGCACGGAGGCTGTGGGCCTGTGTCAGGACCCACGACAGTTAATTTAATGACATCGTATGTCAACGTCGCGCACAGCCTTCTTGTAGTTTTTTTTCAGTTTGTTCTCACGCTAGTTCGTGGTCGTCAGCGGCTCCGGCCGCGCCAGCTGCGCTTCCTCTTGCTCGATAAGACTTTCAATGCGCCTGCCTTTCAGAAGGATTTCTGTAGCGCTGCAACACACAATAATTGTGTTAATATTTAAAGCTTTTTATGTTATCATTAAAATATAATCCAGATACCGTCTTCCACCGCCGTAGCAAGATTGCAAGGTGGGACGTACCGGCACAATCCTCAATCATACTATTCATATTCTTTTTATTTCTATGTTCACGAGATTTCTGTAAAAATATAGATATTTTACACTTATTTCTATTTTAGCTAGCTTCAAGAGTTTGCGCTCGGATACGGTTCACGGAAATAGCGGGACGGCGGGATTCGAACCCCGACCGACATAAGTACTGAACCGTTAGGCTATTAGCGCATAAAATATATTCAGCGATATAACAAGGTAATATGAAAGGAATGAACCCACGCACCTCGCCAGCACGAAGACGGCCGCTTGCGTGCCGATAGTCAGGTAGAATATGGCGTTCACGTAGTCCGTTTGTATAGTCGCCTTGTACAGCTGCGAGTAGAGCACGGACGCGAACATGGCCACCGCGTTCTCCATCACCGACAGGAACGCGAACGCCACGCCTGGAATGGAATCGAACCGAGAGCATGAGTGCGGCGGGAGCGAGGGCCCGAGTGCGCCGGCACGCTCTCACCCCCGCGCAGCGTATTTCTGGTATTCGATCCGAATGTTCATTCGACAATTCGTCTCGTCCTCTGCAGATACGTTTGTTCCCAAACTTCTAAAAGTGTCGGACGACGCGCTATCGCAATGCAAAATTAAAAAAAAAACCTACAAAATAATTCACAACTTCAGTGCAGCATCGGCGACCTTCGGGCACCCGTCTGGCGCACAGCTTCCTTCGCCGCGTGCTCGATCGGAGTCTTGAATAGGCTCCACTGTTAAACGTCTCTATTCAAAAAAGAAATCAACACCGCTACCCGTCCCACGTCGCCGGTCTAATCTGTTGACGCCGATTTACCTCTCTCCGCCGGCGGCAGGACTTTGGAGGTCATGGCTCGTATGAGGGGCGCGACGCAGGGCCCGAAGGCGGCGATGGTCGCGCCCACGTACAGCGCGCAGGGCGAGGCCGCGTGCGCGTACACGGCGTGCCCGCACATGTGCGCCGCCGCGCCCAGCATTATTATCGCCTGCAAAGCAACGGGCAACATTGGAGCGATGTCGATGATTCCTCAGAGGAGTGTTGGTGCTGACGGACCGTGTCTTTCCAGTTCCAGAGCTTAGTGAGGAGCGGTATGGCCAGGGTCATGACCGCGACGTAGGCGGTGCTCAGGTAGGTGCGGAACTTGCTGAAGTCCACCTCGTCCCAGCCGAACACGTTGGTCACGTACAGGTACATCACCGGCCGCTCGTCTGCAAACGAATCAGGAACGAGTTGACTGAGTCGCTTGTCGGTTGCTCGCAAACAAATGATAAAGATCTATTGGGGTCTCACTCGCCTCTCTGAAACGTGTAGAAGGCCATGGAGATGAGGAGGAACCAAAGCAGCATTCTTCTGTTGTTCGGCCGCCGCCTGGTCAGCGTGGCGAAGGTGCGAGCGATGTTGGTCCAGTCGAAGAAGTCTGCAATCGGGTTGGTGACGTCGTCCGCTCTGAGGGAGCGCTGCTCCGCGCGCGTCTGCCACTTCAACGCGACTATGCAGTACGCGGTGGCCACCATCATAAGACAGGTGTTTATCGCAAACATTGCGGTGAAAGATTTGTTCACCACTTTCGTGTACAACACGTTGCCTGAAATTCATATTTTATTCGATCAGTTGCAAACTGGAACCGTACAGTATATTGTGACAGTTATAACAATGCCGCTTTCCATTACTGTTAACGTTGTAACTCTACTTCATTTCTCAGTCATTACAAAACAACTAGTGAAGTCTCATGTGAAAATGAATTTAATTTGTGAGTGGAGACGAAGGCGAGAGAGGCTCGCACCGGCAGGTATCCCCCGCTTATAGCTGAGAGCACCTCACCGAGCGCCACGCCGGCCGGCATCGTGCTTAGATAAACTATATCCAGGATGCCAACTCTCAGAGTTCTGTTCTTCAAGGAGGACACATCGGATATGTAGGCGAAGCTAGCGGCGAATATGGACAGGTCGGCTCCTGTCAGGGCACTGGGGAAGGCCGCCGTGTAAATGATGTACTCTACGGGCCACGCTGAAAAATAGAAATTATCAGACAATTAACGGGATGTCCAGTGCTGGACGGTGGGAGCTCACGGTGACATTTCGATGTAACGGCATTACGGTTACGTTCAAGATAAGGGCAAAAATGAAGGAATACGACGTATTCAAATTGCCTGATGATATCAACAAAAAATGATGCAACGAACGTTGCCCGAGTCGTTAGCTGAACATGTATAATTATCTAAAAGTCCTAGAATTATCCGGCGCGACAGCTCTCCTGTGGCAGCGACCGAAGCCGAAAGAGAGCCAGTTATGTAATTGAACTAAAAAAAATATGAGGCGGTGGGAGCAAGCAAAGCAAAGCAGAGAGTACATTGCACGAGTTGGAGCGACGAACTCACCTGTCAGCGTGTTGAGGGTAATCATGGCAGAGAAATAAAGTTTCCCCAGGAGGCCGGCGAGCAGGATTGACTTGCGCCCTCGTCTGTCGCTGTACGAGCCGATGAAGAAGGCCAGGACCAGAGGCACTATATGACTGGCGATACCGTTCCATTGGTGGAACGTCGACACCGTCACCTGCGTGCGCGTTATAAACTTTTAATTTAATGTTACATAGATTTTGATAATTCAATAATCTTTTGTAGCGATTGTGCGAGCCTGGGCCGGTAAGATCTGAAATATTCGAATGGCCGGACGGAACAGCCGTGATCTCGACCAGCAGCATATCGGCACTTGAAATGCATTTTCATCAAAGAGAAAATATATGGATCGATATTTACGTTATTTTACCTTATTTCAAGTAGCAACTATAATAATTGCAATTAACCGATGCAACACAAAAACACATGAGTTATGTGCGCCTCATCTGTCCTCAATAAAATATCGCGCGTGCAAAATTTCAGCGACGTTTGCATTTTAATCGACACTAAATGCATAAGAGAAAACTATAAAATGTTGATTCCCTATTTTTTTAATAAATTAACCCATTCACCGCCAAGCTAAATATTAGTTTCCGAGATTAATCAGACAAAAATTTATACCTACAACAAATAGGGTTGTTCAATAGTATATCGATATTATTTCGTCCCCTCTTCTTGTCCACTTACAAATTAATGGAAAGAAAAAAAATCACATTTATAGCCACACATCTTATAAAATAACTTTACATTGATATATCAGATAGACAATTGAAGAACAACGCGGCAAAAGGAGCCAGCTCAGCGTGTACAAGGGTGAGCTACATCGTCCCCTCGCTGGTTTTCGGCTGGCTCCTTTGTTCACTTCTAAATTTTACACATGTAAGAAAGGATAATTAACACAAATATAAAAGTAAATACTCTAGTCCACTAATAAAAATTTAATTTTATGAAACAAGTACAAAACAAATAAAATATAAATAAAAAATAACGTATAATATAATAGCGAACAACACCCTAATCTAGCGGTCGAGAGGTCGAATCCCGCCATTCGTGGACCACATGCTAACACAAGTTCAAGCTTACCAGGAATGATCAAAAGAAAAATTAGTAAATTTACAAAAATCTACTAACATTTAAAAAAATATTTAAAGACTAACAACACTTATAAAAATAACCATACATTATGCTAACTAAAAACCCTTGAATGGAAATTAAAAAATATAAAAAACGATGAATTAAAAAAATAATAATAACACAAGAAACTGCTTTTGTGAAGAAAACGTATTGTACCGTTAACAAACAAATTTTCCTAAGAGTACACACTAAATTATTGATTAATATGTGACTCCTAACAAGATAATTTTACACTTTTTACCAAAAACTGCATACGATGAAATTTGGCTTATCGATGGCGGAAGATCGTTCCACAATTTCGATGCTGCGAACTTCAAACCATCCCTGACGCCTTCTACACGATGTTTCGGAATGACCGACTTACTTTGTACGGACGTTAAATTTCAGACGGACAAAAAGGTTTACTTTCATATATCTTTTTTTTTAACAATAATAGCAGGTATTTTGGTAACACAATGAATCAAAGAGTATTTAAAGATATAAAAATATTTATTGTTTTCCGCACAATAAATTAGTATAAAATAAATTTCGTAATGTTTATTTTTCAATGCTGTCCTATACAGTAATCTTATATGAATAAAACAGTTACAACATTGGTCAATTGTTGAATTATGATCGATATTAACACGAACGTAATAATGACTTGCACAATGCCAATTTAATTTACCATAAAACGGCATTCGTTTATGTCGTCAGAAGCAGTTGTATATTTTCGACATTGGAGCTGATTGTCTTAGCAATATTCGTTACTAAATATGTAGCTAGGGATGGGAATCGTCAGTTCAGTCACTTAATTTTTTTTATCCTATATCGTCATCATACAAATTACTTACTTACTCCGCTGGCGCAGCGACCCTAAGTGGGTCATACGAATTAAAAGTGGAAAAGGTATTCACAATAGATTGACATATTTATATGTTGCCTTGCCAACTAAAGCAAAAATATGAACTCATTGAAAAAACATCTAAATCTATATTCGATAATTCAATTACAAGGATTATTTCTGTACTAACAAACTACTAAGTAAAAATATTTTAATTTATGCAGATTTTTGTATGGTTAAATCATTGCTTTTGTCACACCTCTACTATCGGATTATTCCGACATTGGCACTGGAGGTGTATGGAAGTTTGTAAAAAAAATTATGTGTAATTTAAGTAACTTTAGACATTTACAGGACTTTTGATTAAGAGATTATATTTTAATCAATCGTAAATTATTGCTCCATTACTTACTTACCAGTCACAAACATAATTTTAATAAAATACAGACTTAATAGACAAAAAAAAGAGAATAACTGAGCTGGGGTATTTAGTCGGATATAACCGACGTTGGTGGAATGGACTCAAAAAAAAAATAGTCGGAAATATCCGACTTTGGCGACTAAGAGGTTCAAGTAACAATAGTATTTGTAAAGGTGTTATGCCATCGTTACAGACAGCAAGCGATGTCTTGTTACACTATACGAGTATGTTATCTTCTGCGGCTGGAGAAGCCGCGTGCGCATGTGTACGTCATCTAAATGTCAAGCGGCCACGCCATTTGTACTGACACACATATTATACTCTCTGTCGTATCAAACACAAGTAACCGTGCAGTGGACATGTGAGAACTTAAGCCTAAGATCTAAGCCTTGTTTTATAAATATCTCGCCTGAATTTAACTGATGACAAATAATTTTATCCTTTCTATTTAAAAACGTTAGTTCCTGGATAATGTTAAAATACTAAGGCTTCGAATCTTTTATAAGTACCCAGTCAATATGTCTACATTTGATAACGTATAAAGATATGTCGAATAAATAAGAAGACTCATGATAAGGCGCGAGATAAAGATAAGGGGCGAGACGTCGGATTTGTCAGTCATGGCTGTAGATAATTTTACTAGATGTATAATTGTGAGACAGAGGCGCGCCGCCTCACTCTTCCATCCTGTTAGCTGGTACATTTCATACCCACGATAATGTCCACGCAAGATTAATTTATTCCTTATTTAGTAACGGTGTAAAAGCGGAACTAATGCATTATAATATCGCTTTTAATAACACATCACATCGTTAGCCGTCCGACCGCCCGCGGCGCGGCATCCCGCCACTCGACCAAGGCAACACAAACAATACAAAATAGTAAAACAATGCAGTTACTAAGAATAATTGTCACTTTTATATTTTATTACATCGATTAGCCGAAAATGCTGCATTTTGGCATATCTTCTCAATTCCAACGTCGCAATACATAATTGCAGAAGGATCGTAATCGGTGGATCGCTTAGAGTTTCGATACTGGACAGTAAATGCTGGGTGCGAGCAAGTTGTGGCACAGGCAAAGGCATACATACACTAATAATGTATTGTTAAGCAAAAAATTTGTAATGCAACACAAATGCAAGTTTTAAGCTGACATTAAATATGTAGTGAGTGTATGAGACATGTCCATGTAACATGAGCTTCTTTGAAAGTCATATTGCAATCCTTTTGAGCTAAACAGTTAATATAAATATTGTTCAGAAATTTAAAATATTTAATGCTCACTTTATTATATAGTTAAAATTAGAAATGTCTCTATAAGAGGTCATTTACTACTGAAAGATGTAAGATGGCTCATTTAGGGACATTGAGTCATAAAAAGTTATCGGTCCTGTTTTTGTATTCAGTTGAAGTCTTGATCAAAAACAAATTATGTGGCGAACCAACACATTAAATCTCAAACACATAACTGTGTATTTCCTCAATAGTATGTTATAACATTTTGAGAGTGTAGGTGGCGCAGTTGTTAAGCGCTTGACCGGACCGGACCGTACTCGACATTGTCCAGCTTCGATCCCCGCCATGTACCA
>JAODUI010000025.1:7886687-7913262 GCA_027563995.1 Papilio gigon
CTTATGTGACATGTATCATATGACTCTTTTAATTAACTTGATTCAAAGAAGGCACTGCTTCCTGTGACACAGGTCCCTACCACAGGAGGAAGAGCCCTAGCGACCTATGTAAAACGTTTTGTGAAATAAAGAGTTTTTTTTTATATAAACCCTAATCGTATACTATTAGATGCCCAAAAACATCCTCCGATCATAACATTCGGAAAACCCGACGTGGTGGTGGAGGGATTACTGCGCGCAAACTGCACTAGCGCACCCGCCGCGCCCGCGCCTCGCCTCACCTGGTATATTGACAATGAGAAGGTAAACACGTAATGAATTATCAATAAAAATAACATTCAACATCTAATTTCTTATTATGTTGTTCTTATTTCGATATTATGTAGAATTAATATTTTAAACAGGTACAAAAAAAACAGTAAGCAACTAGAAATAATACATGCATGAATAATTTAAATATGTCAGGGGAATTCTACGTACAGTGTAATTTCTCGACATTAACAATTCATTAGTCCAGATCGATATAACTGCAGTTAATGCGTGCCAGTTATAACTTATAATTCGAAGGACATAAGGAAATTAATAGAAATTGATAATAACATAAAAAGCCCCATAAGTACCGTTAAAAATTATATCGGTACATACATACAACTATGTTTTCATAATTTAAAATACAACAGTGCTCTAAATAATTGTTCAATTTTCATTTTGTTTTAATCGACTTAAAAAGACGACTGAACATTTGATTAATCGTCAAAAATTAAAATTAAGAAAAACATTTTTGAACGCCTATCAAAGGTTCAGTCGAAGTTAAACTACTATTAAACAATTATAGATGGAAGTATAAAGCTTTAACAATATACCCTCTTGTTTTTAGGTACCGGAAGATTCTATCAAATATTTTTCATATAGAGTATCAAGTTCAACGAGGACTAAAGGTGGCGGCGGATACAAGAACAGAAAGTATCACCATCGTTACATAGCTCCAGAATTTAATTACACCGCCAAATATTGGGCACTCGTTAGTGAGACGACCACCGCGACGCCGAACACGACGAAACATAGCAAATGTACTTTAAATGAAGCTCAAAGCGAAGAAATGAAAAAGGTGAGGTGCATTCGATAGGATATTCACGTCACCAGCAAACACATTTTTCTTTTTGTTTCAATTATGTATACACAAGTTTGTCTGGAGCTAAATGCTTTTTTTTTGCCAATTTGTCAAGAATTTATAGACTGTTAATTTAGTTGTTTTTCTTACTATAAAAAACTGATTCGATTACAAAAAAATATACAAGAATAAATTCTTTTGCAATGTATCCAATAAAAAGTAGAGAAATGTCAGCAAATTGCATATCATCATCACCATCTTCGCCATCATCATCATCGTCGTCGTCATCATCATCATCATCATCATCATCTTACCCAAGTAAACTTATCCTCTTAATATTGGCGATAGATCCGCGAGAAGCCAAGGGAACCACTAATGGTGCCGATATCTCTGTGTGTGTCGTTCGCGGCGTTACGCTCTCCTGCGCACGGCAGGCTGCAGCTCACCTGCACCGCCACAATACCTGACGAAGTCGGCCCCGGGGAGCGGTACGCGGATCTCAAGAAACAAACTGTGTCAGGTAATATAATTTGCCTTCACTAAATTTACAGGTTATCTGCTAATCATAAATTATAAATTTCTATATTGTGCAAAACATACATTGAATTCTGCAAGTAAAGGCAACTTGTATGTAAAACTTGGTCTAATTTTTAATGTCTGAATTTATAGTTCAAATTGAATGCCATTTATTGATAAGAAATGTTTCTTATTATTATATTGAGTATTAATAATTAACTAGCTTATGTTTATGACTTCGTTTAGGCAAAATAAAAAAAAAGTGTGATCTAACAGACTGCCAATTTTTACCGAGATCCATTAATCCGTATTGGAGATATGTATTAACAAACGTCAATCCAAATTTTCGACTAAATTATTATGAAAGAAATTATTTTTAATTATTATTTCAACAGTTGAAATGAACGAGTTAAGCCTCAAACGACCACTAACCGAAACTAGTCAAGCAAATTCGACTGCATCGCTTATGTTACCAAACGATCATCCTCTATATGTTTTGGGGTACGGCATACTCTTACACGAATTTTATCTACTTATATATTAAAACAGGCGTAACAGTTATTCGCGTATATATGTCGAATCGCATTAGTGACCCTATACCTTACTGTCTCTCGCTTAAACGTCTGTTATTTTCATACAGATAAGAAATCAAATTGAACTTATATCAAATTATATTGTTTCGTTATATTGTGTTACTTGTGTAAATACATTTTATTCCTGAGCTTCTGCATGTCAATTACATGAACTCCTTTATAGACAGGGTGTTAACAATTAACTGCTTAATTATTTTTATTAATTCAACTATTTCTTAAAACTGTACAATCATTAATATTTCTTGAATAGCGTTTTAAAACATTGCCAACCAATTTAATCAAATGTTATATTTTTTAATGATTTTTCGTATGAAAATTAACTACGTGTAGATTTAAAATTGTAAATTATTTTTATGCGTCATTTGTTTTCTTATTTTATAAATTACTATTTATGTAAATTTTATCACGCAGTTTATCGTTTATGCTAAATGTATGTGTCTTATTACCTTCTATATTTCAAATTCGTTCACTTCCCCTCACAAGGTACTAGGTGTATATCCTTAAATAATATTCGTAACAATATTTATGTCACTTGTCACTCCTATAATAATAATATAGAAAATGTCGGTAATACCTAAAACTACAATTGAGCAACACACGGGCGTTGTCGACCGCAGCATTGTAACTACGATTTACAGTTGGTAACTCGAATATGAATCAAAGCAATTTTGTGCTATTCTATGACGCAGTTGTATTGAGAGTTAGGCACGTTTTAGTATTTAAATGTATTCGATAATTATAAAAATAATACATCCAGCTTGTCACTTTGGCATTGCATTGTAGAGTAATGCTATGGTCACAGTCACTATGGTCCATTGGCCATTACAATACCTATTGTTGGAATTTCATCTCATTGACACAATGTGATTTGAATGGTATTTTTTTTTTTTGATAAAACAACACACGTCAACAGATATCGGTCGAAGATCCGTGTGGCATAGCTCTTACACCGCTTTTACTGTCGTCTTCAAGTAATGAAATTATTACGATTTAATCTGATAAGTGTAATTCAGATTAACGGAAACAAAATTAGTCATTTGAATCTGCTTAATCCTACAACGTTGCATTTGATTTGTGTCTTTCTTAGAACGAAGGCATAGTGGAAGGCTTATGTCCAGCAGTGGGTAGATGACGATGATCATTTTTTACTTAAAAAAGCTTACTTGCAATGAATTTAAACTTTTATTCTACTTACGTATGTCATTTTTAAATAGACTTTATATGTTTGTAACTTGAACATAAAATATTTGATGAGTTTCATTTATTTGTTGTTAAGTTTGTACAAAATGACCTTTCAAGTTGTTCGGATTGGCTAGTATTGGTTCTCTGCCAAGGTCTCGTGTTTATTTGTGTCAGAACAGATGTATTTATTGAAACATTTGTTGCGATCGTGTTTATAAACATTACGATATAGGGATTCCTTTTGCGGGATTATGGTTGTGTTGTTCAAATCATTGTTATCAGAGTTTGCATATTTTATTACTTACGTACAATTTACTTATCAATTTTAAGAAAATAATATATTTAATATAATGTTTATATTAAATTTATATTAGAGTTTTATTTTCTATTATAAATTCTGTATTTATTCGGTTTATCAATGTTTGTATTTTGTAATCCTTATGCCAGAAATGCTTCAAACTAAAACAAACAAACGCTATTATTAAAATTTCGATAGTATGAAAGTATTTTATGACTCATAATGTTTGTCTGTTTGTTTGAACAGATGTTTTCGATGTAATGTGACGCTGTGAGAGCATAGTTATAATGATATAGATTATCAAAGATGCATTTGACTTTTAAATACGCAACTTTTCGACCAATGTACGAACATTAAACATTACTATGTAAAATGTACATGTTAATTTGAGTTATTATTTATTTCCAATATCCGTAATTTTGTTTTAAGATTGTATCCCGCTGAATTAGTTTAAGTTGATTAATAAATAGTAAAAAATTGAACACTGTGGACGATATTAATATAAAACCTATTTCCAATTTATTAAAAATGTATAATGCATAAAAGTTTATGTATTGACTATCAGAATCAGCTAAGCGCGGAGGTGATACGTTTCGAACAGAAAAAAAAACACGGCGAGGACAACAGTAAGTGGGCAGGCAACCGTGACTCACAAACCGACAAACGAGTTTTCCATTCTCCAAATCAAAGCCCGGCACGCGGTTACGACCGCCAGTGATGCTATTCACACGAGACCAGAAACGTAAGGTAGTGCAGTAAAATAACAGTACTGGTATAGATTTAATACACGCCAAGTATACAGTTACTGTTGCGATGGTATTTATCAAACAATAGCAGTGCTGGTTTGCTTTTCTGTTCTGCCCTGGTGGAAAACTAACATGTTCGCATCGTCTGCCGGGTAGTGCTGTGCTGTGTGAAATAATGTAGCGCGATAATAATATTGCTATTCTACACACGCACACATACACACACACGCACACGCACACTGCACGACGTGCAGTATAAATGTCGCTTTAATCGCAAACAATCTTTATACGTCATCGTGAAATTATAGCCAGTTTAAGTAAATTATATATAGTAGTAACATTACAATTAACATGAAATTATAGATCCAACGAGTCAATTATTATCATAAAGGAATCTGTTGAAATTCATAACCCTCCTCCCCCCAATTTGACTCTTCAATCTATTACGATACGTGACCGCTACTCTTTTTTTTTTTAATATTTCTTCGCATAGTAAAACTTATATTATGATTACATTTTATTTATTCTGACTTACGTAAGTATTACGCCGATAGGTTCAGTGGTACCACGTTGCTAAACTGGAGTAAGTTTGTGTTTGACCTTACGCAATTCGACAGTTCAACTCTGATAAGTATAGTAATTGGATACACGTTTACTACTAAAATAATGTTCATAGTTTTGAACCATTTTTTTAACATATATAGTTATATATATATATATATATAATTTGGTATTGGTATTTGAGCTAGTCGCCCCTAATATAGGGTAGATTCCGAGCCTCTTGGTGGTAACAATTGTTTTTAATATGGGGCTTTGATTTCCGAACCGTGCTGATAAAATTTCATAAAAATATCACATTGTAATTAGGTGGATAACTACCAGGTAGAAACATAAACAGAAGCTCAATTGTAACTATTAAGGCCACAATGTTCGACCATTAGTATGAAGCAAATTTAATTCTTCTAGTGTATCGTGAGCACACGCGCCAATGGCAACATCGGAGCCGCCAGCCGCCCTCTGCAACACCGCTGAGTACATTGACCCAGATGCTTTCTCTATTGCACCTGTTCGAACAACGTTAGTTCTTTCTCACTACAGGATAATTAATTTTTAGACTTCTTTAGTGATTTTTCTGATGTCTATTTCCACCGTAATAATTATTATTTATGACAACACTCCGAACATATTAAAATATTTAACGATGGTTGAGTAAAGCCACAGCCTATAAACATGCTGAACATACACACTACTTTCCGCTCTTCATCTCAAATGTTACAAGTCCTAAAGAGTCCATTTGCATGGTAGTTAATCGTCAGACGTAATTAAACAATGACTTTTTTTTAGTGGAACTATTTTATGTATAATATTTTGAATTACATTAATAAATTGCTTCAAATACACCATATACATTTGCAGGGTAGTGCTTGGTTGACCAGAAGATGGTTGAATAAATTTATATTTTTATACAGAGCCAGAATAATTTGTAAGGTATTAAAATTATAATAATGGCATAATTAAGGAAGAACAAAATGATATGATAAACACTACAGTTTTTGAACTGTGTGTTAACCACAGTAAAGCTTATACTGTTATCTTTTATCAACCTTCACTTTTTATTGAAAAAATAGTTAAGACAATATGTATTGAAAGCCACACACAGTAAGATAGCCTACAGCACATCATAAATAATTTCAATATATTAAAGTATTATGGGTACATTATAAAAGTTAATGCAATAACTTACTGGAAGATGGTTACATTAAGTTACTTTTATGTTGAGATATCATCTAAAGTTAGGACAACAATTTTGCACACAGTGACCATAGTTTAACTAAAATGGAACAACACACAATTGTTGGATAATATCGAGGTCTGGAGTACTTGAAAAAGTACAAATATCAATTAAAATCCAGTCGCCTCTCACTATGAGTACTCAAGTTGCAGATTTTAGCTTTCAAATTAATCAGATTACTGTCAATGTTGCTGTTTTCACGAGTAGTTAGGGTTAGTTGCGGTTAGTGTGTATGTTTAAGAACTAGATAGTAGTTGACAATATAATAATACAATGGAAAATGGTCCAATTTACATTATTCATGCCACAAAACACACATTCTGCCTTGTCAGCTTATTTTAATTAAGATTTTATTCAAAATGTTCTAAACTTTACCAAACATAGGCAGTGTATTTTGATTGCATTTATGATACTTTTCTTAATATAATAAGACTTTAAATAAAATCGAAACAATGTAAATATGACCATACCCTATCGTTTTAAATAGATTTCAATCCGTTCTCTCTTTTGAAAAGTATCACCAAGAATTATGATAAATGAAATATGACATTGGTCATTTCATCCAAATGTTTCATTACATACTATAAAATATTCTTCATCGGTTACGAAATATTTGGTAATTTTATCAGAAAGACCATTAAAAATGAAGATATTGTAAATAAGATTGAACTAAAACAAGTTTTCACGAAGTTACTAACATTTAACAAATACAATGGTTCTATTTTGTGAAAATACCATTTTCATTTGACCTACTAACTATTGATGTGGCCTAGGCTAATATTTAATACCAATGAAACACGTAAGTAACATTTCAAAATCAGCAACAAATTTTGTGTTTATTCACAAGTGTAGTCAAAATACAACTCGACACATATATTGTTTTTCTAATACAATATAACGCTGTCTATGTGTTTTATGAAATTGAAAAACTTTTCATATAAATAATAAAAGGAGTACTCACATTTAAACAATTTAAAAACTTCACTAGACTTCACTTAGACACCGCGAAAACTACAACAAAATGGCACACCCAAAGAGTATATAAAATTAACCGTCCAATGCAGACTTACGTTCTGTATGGTACAGCAGAATGAGATGAACAAAGATCAACGGGTGAATAGGTACAAATGAAGAAAAAAGTTTCCATATCAATTTTTGTTTCTGCATCAGCACGACTTTATAATATTTCGTAGAATTATTAGTACACAATTAAAGGTTCTTCGTTTCGGTTGGTGTAATCAACACTAAATTAAGATAAAATTGGCTATACACTGTCACAAATGCCCTTTAAACATTTTCACTTTAAATCTCTATCAAAAATAACTTTAATAATTTGTTATGTAAGTTGTATTTCGAGTTTTATGAAGGCTTAAATTTTCAAAATAATGAATTTATCTTATGGTCCATCAAATAAAACGTCGTAAGTATATAATGTTATATAATATTAACGTTTTTTGCAAATAGGAAAGACTGACATTTGGGGTAAATCAGGAGGTCTCGAGAATGAAAGACGACGAAGGGCTAAAATCAAACGTAACGAGACTGCTTGCACACGTACACCAATAAGAGACAGAGATACCAAGATAATTCATAACTTAGTTTACCGTTCTTCTTTTTTAGCAGTCTGACTCTCACCAAGGTTCCACTAATGTGGGATTTATGACATGCTTACTTTATAATTGCAATAAAAACATTTATGAAATAACGACTAAATTTATAAAAGAAAATAATATTAAACTTAAATATGCTATGTACATAATTTTGTTTTGCATATGTTTGTATATTTTAATTTAAAATATGTACTATTATTAATTATTTTTAGGTAACAGAATAAACAATCCTTATATACTGTACTTTCCTGCCCCTCTTTCCATATTTCCGCCCATATATTCCTAGACATTTAACGCGATCTGATTCCCGTGTTATTGTCAGTGGCTAAATACACTCCCGTATGAAAGCAAAATGCATGAAGAAAAAAAACCATAGACGTTAAACTGTTACTGTCAATGTTTCATCTCTGTCTCTAACTCTGACAGTTTAACTTTTTTTACGTGTAGGGCGACACAGTGCAGTGCAGACAGGTGTTTGGTTTGTTTTGTTTGTACTGTACTGTAATATAACAATTGAAAATTAAAATGGCTTTTTACAATGTTTAATTCGTATTGGAAACGTCTCTGTGCATTATAAAATGGCGATGAAAACTGACCCAAAAGGTTTAAATAATTCAGGCATTAAAGTTGAAGGTGATATAGGCGACGTCCAAATTATTGAGGAAGTGAGCGATGATGATTGTGATTATGACAAACAGATGAAATCAAGTACGCGTAATGCTTTGCCTAATTCTTTGGGGTTACTACCCTCGACTTCACCTGTGATCGGAACTGTATCAGTGTCTAATTCCGAAAATGTTCATTTTGGTAACAACACATTTTTTAATGGACCCGTTACAATCATACAGAGTAAACATGGCTTGGAAAACGCTTCGTACACCAATACAGAAGATAATGTGGAAAAAGATGAAAGTCAAAACAAGGCCCAATGTTCTGCAAGTAAGTTTTATTAAGGTAGAATTATCATAAAGATTAAAAACAACCAAGTTTTCACATACAAATTGATATTATATATAAACATATAAACAAAGTACAACGGCTTATTTATGTTGGTATAAAAACATCTATATATGTAAGTTATACTTTTAGCAGCTCTACCACAAGTCTTTATGTTGGTTATACTTTGTTACTACTTTGTATGGCCATATTCCTGGATTACAAACTTCCTAGAATTTTATAACATATTGACGACAACAAAGTAAGACAAAGCTTCATTCTTTGAATCAATAGCTTTGTTATCATTTACTAACATTTTTAGTTTCTACTAAAAGTTTCCACTTCAGCACTACACATACAAATACTATAAGTAATTAGTACATACTATTATCTCTTCATCCTTGCTGATGCTCACTCACCATTTTATGACAGGCCCTTTTTTGTATTTATAGGTTTGGTAAGCTTACTCTTTGTTTCTATTTTAAGACGAAATTAATTAAACACGGACAAGTGAAAGTAATTTGTAATTTAAAATAAGAATAGCTGTTTTTATGAAAAAAAAAGTGTTTAGCTAGATTTATGGTGGAATTTAAGAGTTGTGGCATAATTTGGAGGTTGAAGATGGATTGATTTAAAATGTACGGCCGTTGGCAGGGGAATTTTGGTAATCTAAGATAGATTACAAAAATTAACATGACAAATTTGTACTTTTCATTTATCTCCCCACTGACAGTTCAAGGGGAATACCAATAAACCAGAAGTAACTGCTTCAGTCACCATTACTAACATCTTTATAATACTTTTGCCTAATAATTATAAAATTTAATTTACTTTGAATGCATCAAACATATTGTTATACATAACTATATTTTTGTCTTGTATGAAACTGTTATTTTTATGCCTACTTTTTAATCTAACTGTATTATTACTACAATATTTAAGTTGGTAATTATTAAAAAATACAGCATTTGTGTTCATGAGCCAACATTTAGAGTTCCACTTTTTTGTTGATATAGAATATCTTTCATATTTATTAGGCATTCAACATTTTTTTTAATATGCAAAGCGATAATAAAGTACCTTTTTAAGAAAGTCGCAGTAACTGATGTAGGACAAATTTGACACTGTTCATGTGCAAAAAAAGTATAAGAAGCCATTATGACAAAATCAACACCGAACATAGAATAGTGGGCGACCACTGGTATGTTATGTTGTTTAACATGTTTTTGAAATTTGCAGCAATAAAAAAGCAAGACATCCTAACTCGGCAAAAATTAATAATACTAGTAATATGCATTGTCATAGTGGGAGGAATTGTTACAATTGTTTTAGTGACAACTAGTAAGAGAGAGGAACAAGGTGGCACTACAACATCTACTTATTATAATGGTGAATATTCTGGTAAGACCTCAACACATTTCAATCACCATCCAGCACTTTAGGATATACATTTGAATAAAAATTTAAAACATACTGATTACTGACAAATAACTTTGGTGTGCTCTGCAAAAGATTCAAAAGACTGACCAATCTATCATGCCAGTACTTGACAGTTTTTGCTATTATTGTGACCCTTCAATATTTCAAGGATATGTAAATTGTGTTTCATTGCATGTTTAGTTATATCTCTGGTTCTTCATTACACTGTATTAATATGTTAATTTATATTATTTTATGGAATAAGCAGACTCTGGGTTGCTAATGCTTTGCTTGACGATTCACTAAGGTTGATGGTTCTCAATGTCAGTACGGGTCATGTCAGAGCGCTACCACCAGTTGTGAGGTGTTCACTTGTAACTTATTTTGACAATGACAAATACTAATGGTTATTAACGCTATTTCAGCAAAGGCGGTGGAGGCACTAAGCTATGATGCACTCTATCCAATTTCCCACATAATAATCACCTCATTTACATTTGTATTGTTACTTTTATTATACTCCAGTAAATCACTAACAATCATTGTGGATAACAATGGCGACAAGGAACATAATAAAGAAGGCAACCCTGCCTGCAACAATACAAAAACAATTGACAGGGGCATGAATTGTACTTTCCGAGGTATTTATTTATAATGCTCCGTTTGCTTCAAATTTCTGGAGACCTACAAGTATTTCAACTACATTTATTTCTTTTCTAAAAAAAGAGAAGACACAATTAAGCGTGAACCAGGCAATCCTTAATTTAATTAATAACAATATGAAAAATATGTAGTTAAATATTTAAGAGTCATTCCAGTTTAAAATAACCCATACATTGAGCTTTTTCAAATTTCTGAAACTATTACGCCGTCATATACTAATTATCTAAATAAAATCCATTAGAAACTTGACACATGGTGAATACTGTTTCCAGTGGACCCGTTGTTGATAGCTCCGGACCACCTGCGGATAGTGTCACGAACTGACTGGCTGGCGCAGCCTGTAGAAGGCCCGCTGGACAAGATAGTACAGCCCGTGCCGTGGGTGATCATTACACATACTGCAACTGAAAGCTGTTACAAACAGGTATGTAAGCTGGATCCGCCGCACGCCGCACCGCAGCGGGCAACTGAAATGTACACGTCGACGCAATGAACGAAGCTATTGATGCTTCACCCACGAGGGGTTTTTCTATTCTACCGGTCGATCTTTTTGCTCGCATATATTTTGTATAATCTGTCACGGAAACATCATTCGCATACCATTGATGTATAACATGATTCATAATTTGAGATGTTCGTTGAATATATTTTGAGAAAAATTTAATATTGATAGTAATGAAAATAATTGTAAAGTCCAATTTCAGAGCCAGTGCGTGCTCGCCGTCCGCCTGATACAGTCGTTCCACATAGAATCGAGGAAGTGGTTCGACATCGGCTACAACTTCCTGGTCGGCGGCGACGGGTCCGTGTACATCGGCCGCGGCTGGGACTACATCGGCGCCCACACCAAAGGATACAATAAATACAGCATAGCGATAGCGTTCATCGGCACATTCAACAACGAGCCGCCTCCGAGGCAGCAGATCGAAGCTTGCAAAAAATTAATCAAGTATGGAGTGGAACTCGGTGTAGTTACAAAGGATTACAAGCTGTTCGCTCATAGACAACTGATGTCGACTTTAAGCCCGGGCGACAAATTGTTTGATATAATAAAAGAGTGGCCACATTTTGTAACTAATCTGACAGATGTCGACAATCTTATTCCAAAAGGATATTAGTTTAAAATTTGTCCGGAGTGTAATTAGTGTCTGCCGAAGCGCACTGTTGCGAGCGAATGGTCTTTTCATTCAACAAGTGAAACCCTCGCGACTTCGGTAATATATATTTCTATGAACAAAGCGAATTATCAAAAGTCGTCGTTGTAACGATTATATTTTATATTGCAAATGTATGTTGCGTGTTTTTCAAATTAAGTTTAAAAAAAAAATTATACTTATGATATAGTGAAGTAAGGAATGCGAACGTAATGTAATATATATTATGTTGGGCAAAAAGTTTCTTTGCATTTTTTTAAGAAAATATAAAAGGTATTTTAATATAGTTTATTTATATTTAACTAAAGTACATAGGTACCATTTTGCTCGATAACTTTTTGCCATCTTGTAAGTAGGGACATGATCCCATTGCTATAAAAATTTGGGACTTCTAATCAAAAAACCGCGACAAGCGGTTTCGGCAGTCCTCACGTGATATAAACCTAACACTGCCTATAGTATTCTGAAGAGACCGAAACAGGTGGAAATCTGTACTATACGGCGGGTGCATTGACACCTCTCAGACAAACTCTCTTAATTTTTGCTGAGTGGCAGAAGATGTGTGAGGTCTAGCGTTATCATGATGAAAAACCATACCCCCTCTATTGATTAA
Organism: Papilio gigon; assembly: GCA_027563995.1. Lineage (NCBI taxonomy): Eukaryota > Metazoa > Arthropoda > Insecta > Lepidoptera > Papilionidae > Papilio > Papilio gigon. The sequence continues at coordinate 7,899,321 of JAODUI010000025.1, forward strand.
TTTCGGCCGTTTGTCTCAATTTCTTGCTTTAATCTCATCAGTTGTTCGAAAGAAACATTTTAAAATGTATCGAATTTCTTCATTAGATTCACTCATGTTGACGGTACGAAAAACAAACGAAAACACACACATGTTCCTAATTTGAATTTGGAATTATGATCTATAAAATTTTAAGTTTCAATGATACCAAAACCAGCCAGATCCAAATAGTATGGCCAAAGAGATTTTAATACAAGTTTATACATACTATAATGCGAAAAGGCTTTTTCCCCAACCTATTATATACTAGAATTAGTATTACTTTGATGTGTTCAATTTATTTCATTTACACATCAAACTTGATACTTGTGTATTGATTTATTATGTTTTTTGGTCACACCGGCCTCCGTCGCATGTAGACCTGCTGATTGCCCTGTCTAGGAACACGTTCGGCGTGGACTGCAGCTCTGTGTCCAGTCCTGTCGCGGCGAGTGCGACAAGGGTCGATGCAAAAGAGTTATAACTTCGTGAGAATTTGAACAAGAATGGAGGCAAATTTGATTCAAATTATATTGTTATTGCCGCACTGTTTACGCAAGGATAACTGAATAGTGTGATTGAAACCAAAGTCGTGTCAGCAGTATCGAAATATTCTTTGAACATTCAGTGTCACCACTACTGAACCGTCCTATATTTTATTTGTTTTTTTTTCACTGAATAAATTGAGATTACTATATTTTTATATAAATGTTTAGGCCTGTGTATGAAGCTCTTTACGACGTAAATAGGTAACGAATATTCACCTTGCGAAGATGTCTTCTCTCAATAATACTTTGGGCAGCTTAAATGTTCACAGCTATCTTCTGACTAAGATTCTTTTGACTAAATCCAAACGGCGAAAATAATAAATTATGTACAAAATAATTTTAAACACTTCCCCACAGCAACGTCAACCGTGTCCTCTGCACAATGTACTTTAAAAATGAATACAAACTTTTTTTCTTTTATTTGCTTCTATTTTTTCGTTTACATATTAATATAAAAATTAACAAGTTGTTTTAGAAAGAAAGCTTTCCTAGCTATTGTTTTATTTCTCTAAATGATTACGAATAGTTTCCGCCGCTGTTCATATTTTAGTCCTAAATATATAGATTTTAAATATATACAACGAATTAGAAGATGATCTCATATCTTCATTCCAATAGAATAATCATCATCAGCCCCTGTCCGCCCACTGTTGGACATAGGCAATAGAAGATGTCGCTAAAAAAATATAAGGTTGTTATGTTTTTATTAGTGAATAAGTTTATGAATGATGTATGTTTGTTACCAATTTTAAGAAGTGTTAAATATTATTGTGTCTGTGTTATTATTTTGATTTTTTATTAATATCTTGATTTGTGCGTGCGTGCGTGCGTGTGCGTGTCCGTGCCAATATAAGTAGCATAGTTTGTAAATTACCAGTTGTTATAAACATCATGTGATAAATAAAAACTTTTACAATGTTTTAACGACAGTTGAGACATTATACAAAACACCACACTTATTGAGACAGATAAGTACATGAAATTATGGGATATCCAATTTTTTAAACGTTGACAAATTATGTTTTTGAGAAATACTTTCAAAAGAAATAATGTAGTAACAATTGTTGATTGTCGTTAGTGACCGAGATTTTAATGTACTTTAATATTAATGCTCATAAATACAGTAATTTATGTCAGAGATGTTTGATATAAGGATGAAATGATACGGGCAGGTGCTTGTGGTCCGTGTCATAGAGTTCGGTTGAGCTGTAGGCAGTGTTTATACTGATACGGTGCTGCATATTTGTAGGGAAATTGTTTTTCCCTTTTCATATACACTTTATTAATAACTATGTACAGATGTGTTTTATACTGTGGGGTTTTTACTGCCAAAATACTCGTATGAATATATACTGATGTTTTCAAAAATGGGACAGATAATTTTTTTTTATCGTGTTTTGGTTGTCGAGACCCACGGTCGCAATGATGCATTTTTATTTCATATTATTATACATTTAATTTTATGTTATCCTACATTAGAGTTTTGGTTTAAATTTTATTTAGTTATAAGTTTAATTAGGCCGAATTATATTTAGTTATAAACTTGTTATATATTAAAAAAAACAATAAAGTCTGCTGAGTGATGCCATATTAGATAAGTCTTACGTTTCCTCAATAAATCCCGCGTATTTAATATGGTGCTGATCACAAACCTACTTATATCTGGAGAGAAGTGCCTGTCGTGTCTGCTCTATAACTACAATAATATTTTATACTTAAGGACATAACCCGCAAACTCTTAGCAGGCATGACATTGTGCATGTGTGTGAAAAATCAGAGCTCTGTCTAAGAAACGCATTTTTTTTAAGTCCTAACCAAAATTTGTATCTCATATGTATGGTGATATAATAAAGTTGAAAAGTAAAATAATAAGGCAAGCGCTATCTACGTATCATTATGTTAAAAACGTCTTTAGATAATATAAGAAATACATTTTTAATTCTACTTTTAAATCAGTAAGTTATACCATAGAAAACAAGCGGAGAAGGGTCACTTCTTACGAAAGAAGAGCCACCACGCTCACTAGCGCCGCCGACTATGTCAGCGGAAACTTTCGTATAGCGCCGAATATAAATGGGTTTGTTATTGGTTATATATTACATTTTTAATTTTATTTCTATTACTGGATTCCCCCTTTTTCCTTTTGTCTGAATTTTTGTTTGTTTTATAATTCATGTTGTGTATGTTTATGAGAATTTATCTGTTTTTGTATTCTTGTCGGTTTTTATATTGATTATATAATTGGCATACATTTGTAAGTGAATAAAAATATGATAAAACCAGTATTTCGGCAGTAGATATAAAAATGATTGTTTCAACTCTCCGAGTCGATTAATTTTTTTTTTGACAGGATTGCCACTGTTTGCCTTTAGGAGGCATTTACAGTTTCACCGGGCTTGAGGTGGCCGGGCGCAGAGGGCGCTTAGCCGCAAACATCGATGTCAATTATTAAATAATCAATGCAGTGATACTGGAACAAAACTTTATTTAACTAAAACTACTTAACATGTTTAAATATCACAAGCTAGTAGAGAAACTTCAACATAAAAAAAACGGAAAATAAATCCGCCCATTTATTTTTTGACAATCATTTGTCAAGAACACAAACTTTACTCAAGGCTCTCTTTAACAATCCACTTTTATAACGAAGAGTTGCTACCCGAGTTACATTGTCCGGTCCGGGATGATCTACTATTCTATCTAAAAGCAATTTAACAATAAGTTATCATCTCTAACAATAAAAATATCGTTAACACTTGGTTCTGATAATTTCGATTTCTAATTATATCTTTGACTTAAACAAACCAAGTATTCTTAAGGCCACCTTATCCAAAAATCATCAACCATTTTCTGAACTAATTTCCATCTATCAATACCAGTAATATTACAATCTGTATAATTATCAGAACAATCATTGAACATAGGTTATCCGATTAAAAAATGACCTGGCGTCTGAGGGATAGTAGGGTTATTTGCGTTGTTACTTAAAACCGATAATGGGCGTGAATTTAAACAAGCTTCCACTTGCAATAAAACGGTAGATATTCATTCCTAAGTCAGGGTAATATCCCCAATTATTTTTCTTAAATGTGCTTTAGCACAGCGTACGCCTGCTTCCCACAGTCCACCGAAATTATCGACTGCGGTGGAATAAAATTCTGATGTCAACGCTTCAGCGATCTCCTGTGGTAGATTTGATTTGGCACAATCATCTACATCTCGCGTAATTGTTTATCAGCTCCGACAAAATTCGTGCCGTTGTCGCTGTAAAGGTCTTGACGTGAATCGCCTCAACGCTGCAATAAAACCTTTTGAGAATATAAATGTATATAATAAGCTTATGTCCGTTGTATGATTTTGCTCCACGGCCTAGTGAAAATCCGATATTAATAAGGCCGGTATTGTCAACTCCAGTCACTTCTTCAAATGGTTTGCAAGGTGTCAATCTTGCGTCAGGAAGTTGTCCCATTAACTGAACTCTGGCTACTTTATTGTATCTCATACAAGTGATACATTTTCGATAATATCGCTTAACTTGATCTCTATTTCATAAAATCCAATATTTGGAACGAAGAAAGTTCAAAACAATTTACAATCCGCCGTGCAGAGTCTTCTCATGTGCGTCCGCAACCAATAGCTGTGTAAGATGACTTAGCTGGTAGTGTAATTGAATGTCTAGTGTCGTAACTCACATCAGCCTGATCGATACGTCCTCCCACTCCCAGCACCCGGTTTTGATCCAAAAACAGGCAGAGAGTATGAAGTGCACTTGTCTTTTGTCTTTAAGACATCTTTCCTTTCTAGTATCAATTTTTCTCTTTTCCAAATTCAACTCCTTGAACTTGTTTGATGCACATCTATAACGTTTGATTCATTCCCTTTACTGTGACAGATCTTTTATCCCATGCTGGTAGTTGCCTTTTTTCTTTATTCTTCATCAACATTCTTCTGCAAAATTACATACCTTTTAACATCTTTTTTTAAGCCTGAAAATTTCGTCCATTTATAATTCCCTTTTTTATATCTGTTATATTCATAGAAACTACTCTTTCTTCTTCATGTGTCTACTACGTTTCGATTCTTCTAATTTAGCCAAACAGGCCCGTGCCACCATAAATATTTGAAATGCATTTCTGAGGACTGCAATCCACTTGATGCACAATCCGCTGGGTTTGTGTCAGTCAAAACACGTTGCCATTAATCGTAGTCCATAATAGAAATAATATCTGATACACAATTGCTGACAAATCTAGTCCAAGGAAGGAAAATAAGTAAAAATATACTGGGTGAAGGCGCATGCTGGGATGGGAAATGAGAAGGCGGACGAACTCGCGAAACAGGCTGCGATCGGAATGAAGACAAAACCGAACTACGAAAAGTGTCCCGTTTCATACCTCAAGCGACAAATCCGATTGGACGCGCTAGAGGTATGGAACGGGCGCCGCAGGGTCGGGGAAACAGCCTCAACGACCAGATCTTCTTCAAGGTCTTCTTCCCGGACGTCATTAGTGCGTACCCTATCCTGCGTAAGATCGACTTTAACCCGGTGGTCGCGGAAGTTCTGATAGGGCACGGGGGGTTCTCTGCTTACTGTACAGATTCCATTGTAAAGGGAATCCCTCGTGCGTCTGCGACCCGGGAGAGTAGGAAACCATGCTGCACCTCATCGTGGACTGTCCGGTGTTGGGTGCGGCGAGGGCTGGCACTGAAATAGAAATAAGAAAAAGGATTAGTAAAGAAAATATAAGTATCATAATAAGAAACAAAGAAACAAGAGATAAATTTTTAGAATTTCGCAAAGTGTCGGCCCTCGCGGCCATACAGAGAAATAAAGTGTAGGTTTTGACGAAATTTTATTGTTACAAGTATTATTTTTTTTTTTCGCTTTTTATTATTTTTAAATTTTTTAAACTGTATATAGTCAAAAATTGTGTTCATTTCATTGTTTTTAACGTAGAATTAAGAAAAATTGTGATATTAGATTTAAGAAAATTTTGTAAAGTTTAAAATAATTAAGAAATAAAGAAATAAAGATTGTCCGCACCCTAGGTCCCAGTCCCAAAAACCTGTTAGGGGGAACGAGAGCGGGGCATAGCGCCGCACGAAAAAAATATCTAGTCCATTTGCTTGATCCACTCTTCAGCCATGGTAAAACGATCGTGGAGTCAGTTCAACCATAAAAAAATTCTTTCGGAATATTCATGGTTTGAGATATCGCTGATAGTAATTTGGCGGCCGGGGTCGCGCCGCACAATTCCAATCTGGGAATTGACATAACCTTATCTATAGGGGGCAACCTATGTTTTAGCATATCAAATTTACATGCACCTTACCATCAGGTGCTATGCCTCGATTATACACTGCTGCAGCGCAAGCCGCTTGAGACGAGTCAGAAAACGCGTGTAGTTCACAATAGCTGTCACTGGTACTATTAATCGATCTAGGAAGCTCAATTTTACTTGACATCAACCAGATTATTCCTGAATTTACTCCACTTCCAACTTTCTGGTGATATGATCCTCCCAGTCTAAATGCTTTTCTGGATAGTAATTTTTGTTGAAACTACCACTGGCGCAATCCAGCCCATTGACTCATATAATCGAGCAATATCGGATTGAACCTGCCTCTTTGTAATAGAATGTTTCACCTTAGGTGAAGCGACCGTGTATTCAAAATTATCTGTAGTTCGATTGCATTGTATTCCTAGAATCTTCATACTATGCCTCAAATCCTGTTGGAGCTTAGGTCGAACCAAAAGATCATCATTAAGTGAAACGTCATTGATGCCTTTGCTAGTTTTTTTTATACATATACAAAATAGCAATCGTTCCATTTTTTTATTATTTGATGTATAAATTATTCTAAATAACAGCGATATTTCACTGTTTATACTATTTTGTTTAAAAGTATTGATGTAAATATTGGAGCTGAGTGTCAATTTTTTAGCAGATACGTTTAGCCGTTTTGTAATTGTCTATCTAACTAACATTCATCCACCTAAACCGGTGTCCGACGAACCTTTTGAATATTTCGTTTTAATAGACTTAGAAGTGCGTCCATGGAATCGATTCTCGGCCGACAAATGCAATCACAATCAAGAAATAGTTCTAAAAAAACTTATATCTAGGGAGGAAACGAGTTATAATATAATTAAATAGATTGGTTGTCTCGTTGTCTTAACTACTCAGTCTACGAATGTGCGGCCCGCAGTTATAATTCACGTTGTCTTATTTGGCCCTTGGATACAAAAGTGTTACGACCACTGATCTAAACTTTGGTATTCGTAATATTAGTATGACTAATAAATCATAGGTAGAGAAGTAAATAGCCAGCAGGCATGTTGAGAGCGATGTCTCGACTATCTCGATAGTTCAGTGGTTACATTAGATTGTTGTAAATTACATTTAAAACAATTCGCGGGTCTGAATCATGCACAGCTCGTTGAACGATAGATAAGGTATGTCGTTGTGTTTGCTTGGTACGGACAAAGGCTATGAATATTTTAATAGACCATTAAGTGCTGACTTTGAAAGTGGGCATTGATTGACTATTAAAAAGCACGCAAAATAATGATGCGGCCACATAAAAACTATAACATTATTTAGTGACTTTAATTACCAATATCGTTTTTTTTTATTTCTTACTATAAGTAAATTCAAAACTTTGCGCCGTTGTGAAATAATTCAATAAATACTATTTACGTATTATTTTACTTCCTGCATTCTGAAAGTGCAGCAGCGCGGACCGGTTAAAAATAAATTCTTGTAATATTATTTTTAAAATCGTGTAATTATGGAGGAGGGGGGGGGGCTGGTGATCCACAATACAGTATACCCTAGTTTCGACACCAGTCCCCTGTCTGTAAATTATTAATTTTGTTTTATTTCTTTCAATATGTTATATTTTTTTAAAAGTACACCTTGAAAGTCTTAATTGTAGTGACAATATATTTGGATAGTGCTGCACGCCGCACACGGCAGGGCCGCTCTTATCAGGCCGTTCGATCGGGCCGCGGTCAGCAGCGGCGGGGGCGTATGCTCATTCGATGTTTTCATTCTGGATAATCGAGGCGATTTCCAAATTCCCAACTAACTTTGTCAAAAATTGAAGGTCAATTAAGTTATAAAAATGATACGTAATATTTTTAAAAATCCAGTTTTTAAAAAGAAACGTGTAAAAAAGGAACCGAAGACCAGTATTTTTGAGAGTAAGTTCATCGAATTCTGTAAGAGAACAGATCTGCATGGCTTCAAGTATATTGTGATGGAGGAATTAAATACTGTTGAGAGGTTTGTACACAATCTAGTTAGATCAATGGCCCTTCAGGGGGTCTTGTCGCTCCGAATACAATAAAAAATTCTGTAAACCCTTCACCAGGGGCTGTTGGGCGTTCGCGGTTGCTTTGAGTTTCATTTGCGGCGCTTACTTCGTCGTCACCGCTTACAGATGGTATGCACGAAACCCTATCGTTACGGTAAGCATTGTTAATACACGAACACACATATAATGTATATTCTAGCAAGGCGCGCGGAGCGAGCGAACGGAATCACCGCACCTATCGAAACTAATAGGGAGTTCGTTGTCTCGCTGGTGTCAGATTGTTTAGTCGCAGGACTCAAGGTCAGGCTCATTCACTTGGAACGTCTACCTTACAGTTAATTACATTACCTAGTTAAATACAAAAACTGATACACCCTATGTTTAAGTTCCATGTGTTTTCCAGGAAGTTGATGATAATTTACCGATAAATTTCCTTCTACATCAATCAGACACGATTGATTGATGAACATTTTTGGCCGCGGACCAAACATTCATATTCGTCTTTGGTCAATCGGGACACCGGTCACCCAGGCTTTTTATAATACTCATGTTCCAACGACTTTTAATAATGCTCATGTTCAAAACTGACTGAAAACTATGCGTCCGCGGTGGACTTTCTAATCTGCTTTTATTTTCGCCAACTAATGTATAAGTAATAGATTCGTTAAGCGAAAAATAAAGTAGGCATCAGCGACTAACATCGTTAGGAATACTCCCAATATCAAATTGTAGTAGTTTTACTTCACAATTGTGTGTTTATATAATTATATTCTGCTTTTTATCTTTGTGCTGTTACTCTGGACTATCGGACGTTTTTCTTCTTTCTACTTCGATTTTTGTTAGCTCCAAACTTCTGTGTTCAATGCCATCCACCTCGCGACGACCGCACAGATTAGAGACACCCTACGAGGGCTGGTTTAGGACGAGATATCGCGGCACTCAGGAACGAGGAAACGATACCCAGAAAGATTTAAGAAATGCAGTGTAACGTATATTAACTGTGTGCTCCGACTGAAGTGAAGTTTGTAGTAACACCTATTGTAGGTATTCTGTTTGAAGTGGTTTAAATTAAGGTGCACAGGCAGCGCCCTGTTGTTAGCACGAGTGTCAGCGGCGTGGGGCTTAGATCTTTTTTTCTTGTAGGTAATAGAGAGCACGCAGGGCGCTATTTGGGACATACCTTTCCCGGCGGTCACCGTTTGCGACTTGAATGCTGTCTCGCGCAAGGCTGCGTACGCCATCGCTCACAATTTGTAAGATATCATTTTGTTACACCTACTATTATATACATAAGGTAATCTTGTGGAGTGTTCTTAAGATTCCTGTCAAACGTGATCTGGCGCACTCGGACTGGACAGAAATCTACACTGGAGGACTTCTTTAGTGATCATTTAAGCAGTTAGATATTGAATATCATCATCAGTTCACTTTACGTCCCAATTGAGGGTCTCGGAGTCTACACCCTATACTAGAAGTGAATAGGCCTTAGTCAAACACGCTGGCTAGTACGAGTTAGTTCAGATCGCAGCTGGCCGCACGATGTTTTATTTCACTGTAAGAGCTCTTACCGATTGGCTCAATCCCTTGGACTAGCGGAGGGACCTCAGCTCCCTGTGCATTTTTTACCGCATCCACCTTGGGGAGTGTTCCGAATGATTGTTTGAAACAATTCTTGCGCTGATTTCCATCATCGGACGACACGACAAACCGCTAAGTACCATCTCGAGAGCTGGTAAGTCGTGCAACTTTCTGTCGCGCACTGTCGCGTTCTGGAATGGTGTAACTTCGGCGGTATTGCCCCACCAATGCGATTTAAAGTCCTTCAATAAGCGGGCACGCCTTTCTCTTAAAGGCCTGCAACGCATCTTTGGTTCTTCTAGTATTGTTGATGTCCATTGGCGTCGCTGATCACTCTTGTGATCCCGACGCTCGTTTGCCCCCTTCTCTTATAAAAAAGAGCATCTGTTAAATTGTACACATGAAATTTGAAAATCGAAAAACATTTCGGTACAATGCAGAGATCGAACCCTGGACCTGCAGATTTCAAGTACTAAGCCACCGTCGCTCTTTTTTATTCAAGTCCCCATTTCTAATTTAGCAATATATTTTTGAATACTAGCTCTTTCTGGCGAACATGTTAGCGTGAAATTAAAATAAAAAATATGCCGCATTCATCAGTTACCTTCCATTAAAAGTGCCGTCAAAATCGGTCCATCCGTTTCCGAGACAGACAGAATAAAAACTAAAAATTGGTTTTTCGTTAAAAGTAACGGAGATAGATCTTGTGCACGAAATGTGAATATTTTGTTTGAAGTTAGGTGCAGACAGACACACAGTTTTATTAAGAGTATATACATATATATATATATATATATATATACATGTTTCTCAAGTACCCACTTATTGTGTTCTTGAATACGTTTTAGATCTCTGCCGAAAAATATCACGGAAGAGTTTATCTTCAAGGCGTTACGATTCGCGCCTTTATTACATTCAAACAACATGATTCCAAATAAAGTTAAATATGACTTGAGTATCGTGCAAGATGTTATGGATAACAACAATATTAGTATTGAATCATTGTTCTACCAAGTAAGTGAGCAAGTTTCTATTACCTAGCCTCCCGCCTGCCCACCCACCGACGCGCCAGCCGTCCCCCTCGGCATGCGGCTTCATCCTAATCCATCATTTAGGCATGGAACCACACATTTTCACAGTAAAAACATTTCTTTTAAAAAATACTTTGTTTTGGACTACGTTCAGCAGTGGACTACATTAGACTGATAATGATTTGGTTTGTAATAATTGTATTAATATTATATAAATAAATTGTGATAACATTTATTGGCTCAATTCAGCTTTCGCCGACGACGTCGTGCAACAATTTGATAGAACGTTGCATGTGGAAGGGCACCATATACCGCTGCGAGCAACTGTTCCAGCAAATAAAAACCGGCTTTAATATTTGTTGCACATTTAATTACTTCGGCATAAAGACGGCGGAGGGGAAGCGAAAAGCGTAAGTTTCACTTACAATAACGACGTGGACCACGCGGCCCGGCGCGGGATCCTCACTATTTTCGGTTCTACACTTTGGGACAACCGACTTTTTACAATACTGATACGGCCTTTGCCTTTTCAACAACAAGGAACTGATTTACCTTCTTTACTCTTTTTTATAAGCTGCAACGTGGCAAATGAGAAAGCGACCGACTGATGTTGCTAATTTAGCAGAATCAAGTGGATGTCTTCAATAGTGCGCTGAGACAAAATACAGACACACGGGGGCGCCACGCCCACCAAAGGGATTTATAAAATGTCGTATAACTGTATATTTTCAAATTTCGAATTGTACTCGCGGCGGCCACACAAAAAATCCAATATTGCTATATTTTTATTTTCGATTTCAGCGAATTAATATATATGCCGAGACCGCGGCGCGTCGCTTCGTGCGGCCACCAGACGGCGCTGACGGTTCTCATTCGAACTAATTTAGAAGACTATTATAGCACCAACATCGCCACCTCTGGCGCCCTGGTAAACAATACACACCTACATACACTTCACCGACGACTCGGTCACCTCAAGTTCGGACTCGAGTCTCGAATGTTAAGTGAACAGTGAACAGGCCCAATGCACAAAGATTACACGATATGCTTTCTTTTTCTAAAGTTAGCGAAATTGTATTTTATTATTTGAGATTTAAGACTGGCTGGTAAAAAAGATATACAGATTATTCGAAATAAAAAAGTACATTTAGAGAATTTAACAAAGGAAATATACAAACAGTTGTTGGTTGATAGGAAAACGCTTAGCTGGACTCGTCATATTGTTTCGACCGAGCTGGCTCGGTATTCATGATTTGTTTACTTAGTGGCGGAGGTTCGTTAACAAGCCAACCGTGAAATATTATTTTTGACGTTCATTGTGCAGTCACTCAAGTATGAGGACACCTTTTAAATGCCCGTTCCACTGAGCGGTGCGCCGCGCGCGTCATCGCTTAGTGTGGCACACCTAACGTTAGGCCGGTCCGTCTGAGCCGCCGACATAGTGATACCGTCATTCGTGTGGCCAGCCGCTCAGTGGATATAGCTACTAAGCTCGTATGAATCTTAATTTATTAAAAGTAAGCGGCGCCGTGCCGTCGGAGGCCGTCTGTCCTTTACAGGCGGCACAGGTGGTACATGGCAGGTACAGGGAACGTTTTGTAAAAAACTGTTTCACATTTTCAGCTGCCAGTGTCACCGTGTATGACGTCAAACAACGTGTTTTCGTGTTACACAGCCTACTAGTTTTTCGTATCAAGTTTTCTCTTTGAAGTGAACGTTTGAAACAACAAACGGCCTTTAGTCGTTAACTTTGATCCGCTCTCTTACCATTTTTAAATATATGTATACAATAATATTTATATATAATAATTAAATATGTACAGTACAGCGAAACATATTTCTTAAGGTACGTCAGTGTTCACGATCTTTGGTCCTAGTATTTTTTTCTTATTTTCTTAAGTGTGTATTGCGAACAATGTACAACAATGTATGTATCAATTAAGCATCGACAGACACTTATTGACTTACAATGTTATAGTTCTACTACTGCTTATATGTCAGATTGCAATACAGATAATTTTTACATATACGTAGTTAAGTGAACTTGTGAGGCTCGATGTGCACAATGCTTTTACGGACAGAAAGTTTGGTTCTAGTTAAGCTCAGTGTGCTACGAACACGTCATTCCTAGAACTGGAAATTTAAATCCCCGACAAATATTTTAAATTAAATCCCTAGACACCTGGACTTTTGCGGACAGTTGGCTTTGAATTCTAAACTGACGGTGGCCATCGCTCCAGGCTCGGACCTGATTCGTAGTCAAAGATCTTAATTTTAATTAAATACTGTTTTATGCATCGCTCCTCTATATACCTAAATGCGCCATGGCCTACGGTCTTCCACCCGCTCAGTTTTCATGGACACAGTTCTCGCACATTCGTGACACTCTTACAACCGGCGCCGGGACCACGCCGGTATTACGCAATTTTTATAAAATACTAATTGTTAAATAAACAATTTATACTTTATTAATATATTTACATAGTCTGCAGATAAGTTAGTGTTCAGTGGTCCTCGCGCCGCTCCGCCTTGTAAACTGTCAATATTTCACATCCGTTTATCCGTCCAAACCGGGGCATTTATAATTAAATCACGAGTAACATAAATTGACAGTTACAATAATAGCCAACTAGTGACACTTTCCGTAACTAGATGGCACCACATACTTGTTAGACGGACCTATGCTTCAAGTAAAATTATATGAAAAACGTGATTGTTCTATTATTTTAAAATTCGCACCACAGAGCAGTACACGTTTTTCTTGCCGCAACACAGGGAAGTTGCACAAGAGTAAATTTAGACCTCGTTTCGCAGCGAAGGTTTGAATTCAACGTATGTTTTATTTGTAGATAGTTAGTTTTCTGAGCCGTTTGTTCGAATTCAGTATATGATTATTTAATTAGCTAAGATGTACAAATGAAAGTGGTCAAAAAGTTTTTCAAGTTATTGTAGCTATCTTGTATTAAGAAAGATGAATTTAAAATTATGTGAAATAAACGGATTCCTGCGGAATAAATTTGTTCCGTGTTTTAATTATTCATAGCGGTTTTGATTAAAAATTTTTACATTACAGTGTTCGCGAACAAAGATACAGCGACTTGGTTACTGTAACATCCTATTTGAGATGCTGTATCTAAAAATAAACTTTTAATTGTTTACTGATGAACATATTATTCTAAATTTAAAATCAATGATTGCATTATAACGGTTAAAATTTTTTTTGTTTAGTAAAAATATTAGTAGATTTTTGTTAACATACTAATATTTCTTGTAACCATTCCTGGAAAGCTTTAAAAAGCTTGTGTTAGAATATGGTTCTATAGCTATTAATCCAACAATGCATTACTGTTACTAAAATTTAAAACAGTTGTAATATTAAACTATTAAAACTTTCGTGAGACATTTCACTATATAACTTATAAAACGGCTTAACTCACGTGCAACTCG
>JAODUI010000025.1:7913362-7948699 GCA_027563995.1 Papilio gigon
TTTCCGAACTTGGTCAGACCAGCGAGTAGGTGATCGGCCCCGTGGTCTTTTGCCTGCGATTCTGCCTACTATGACCAGCTTGTCTAGATTATCCGGCTGTCTTCGGGAGATGTGGCCAAAGTAACTGAGTTACTTTAGCTTTACTTAGTAACTGAGAGTTGTGTAAGTACTTGATGAAAATTTACAGTAATTTTGTGCATAACTTGTGATGGTTATCTGAGAGTCGTGAAGTAAGATAGACTTGTGTGCACAAGTTCCTTTGTTCGAGAACATTTCCGGTAGCTGGAAAATGTTAGTTCAAGAAAAATGTTTTTATCTAGAACTGCAGCAATAAATAACGTGTGTTATATTGCATTGCTATAGGAAGTCGTGAGAGAAAACAAAAACTAATGTGTCAATATTTCGCTTCACTGATCTGTTTTTTAAACTAGATACCGAATGTGTATTGAACGCGCCAACGCGATCGAAAATTTCGTCAAAGCAAATCCGGCAACTGTTCCGTACAAATCAAATATTCGAGCACTATATCCAATATTGTATGTTTGAGCAGTGGCAGTGGCATTGGCAATGGCAGTAGCAGGGTTAGTGGCAGGGGCAGGGGCAGTGGCAGGGGCAGGGGCAGTGATTACTGTTTCGACAGGAAGCTCGCGAGCGAGGCAACGCACCGGAACGTCGGGTACACTTCAAAGCAAATTAACTCAATATTTGTTACCAATCGTGTTTATTTTATGACGCGAATACAATCAAGTGTTTTCATTATGTTGAACACAATATGCCTTTAGTAAGCACTAAAGTACTGTAAGTACAAAAAATAGGGACATAGAGCAAGTGGGAATCTATTGTTGCTATTTGGTTCTATTAACGAATTCATTAACTTTTATAAATTAGTATTAATGTGATCATTTGAATATTAGTGGCATTGACTGGTGCACAGGACAGTAGCAGTGTGACATAAAGTGCGGGCGAGCCGATGTACAGCTGAATGCAATTATTGAACTAGCTACAATTAAAGCGTAGGCACCTTATAGTCGTTTCGTGGTACCTTATAAAATCCAAACAAAAAAATGGAGCTTGAAAAATCGATATAAAAGATAGCAATAATAAATCACGAATTGGACTCGCAGCAAACACTGCAACGACAATAATAATTGTAGCCACTAATCATTGCGAAGGAGTCTTATCATTTAAGATTATCATTTAAAAACCCTGCCGGTCGTATCTTTATTTCAGTGTTGACTATGAAACCCGCGCAGAACGCTGAGAGCTATCGGTTCTAGTTGTAAATATCGACGATGTTTATTATTTAATTGACATATCGTGGACACGCGAGGAGGATTCGGTGGCGCAAGAGGGCTGTTTGCAGTAAGTACCGAGCTACCGAGTGATGCGACAGCCGGCCGCGCTTCAGACTTCGGGTAATGCGGCGCGGATCCCATGCCCGCTCCCATTATCCACAATTTCCCGTAAATAGGTTATCGAGTTGTGATAGTGAGGCACTTTATTCAATGAGCGTAAATATTTTCACTTGTCTCATTATTGATTTACAAAAGGATAAGTGTTGTCACACAAGTTTGTTTGTTTTGCACTCAATATATATACCTCAGGTCGGTTTGTCCGCGCCTATCTTGTATTAAAAGAAATCCTCGGAACGTGGTGGCGGATTGTGTTACGAGTTGATTATTGTATTTAGCTCAACAATCTCTAGTTAAACACAAACACACGTGGGTACGTACGCGCTGTTCAATAAATTTTATATGTTGATTTATTAAACATTTTCCTTATTATTACAAGTGAAATAAGACTCGTGTTTAACTCAAATATAGAATTAGTGTGAAAGTAATTATCTGAATTAAAACTAATAAAATTCAATTGTTCTACGACATAAACATTTCAATCGGTAAAGGCCACATATTTGAATTGAATCGACCATTGAAATGTATTTTAATTTAAAGAATAGAAAAAAAATTTGTTAAAACTCGGCAACAGTAAAAATTACCATCTTTAATAACAATCGAGGCGACTATAAATAGACAAGTACCTACATTTAATTGACCTCAATAAAGACAGTAAATAATTATTGAAGGTTTGCGCGTTCTTTCCTCATAGAAAATTATAAAAAGAATGTACAAATGTTGCCATGGAGAAAATCTTTAGGGAAATACGCCAAAGATTTATTATTTCTTCACGAAAAAATCGCTTTCACTGTTTCATGTTAAAGTTAATGAAACTACGAATTACATAGAATTTTTAGTTAACGATAGGTGGACCGATCGGAGTGAGTATTGTTCGGTGGCGCGTTTACAAAGAGTCGGTGGCGGCCGCGGGGTGTGGGGATTCCCCCCAGCACGCTCCACCTGAGAAAATATGCGCTCGTTGCTAATTTACAAATCCACTGCAAATTAGGATTTTTGAACATACATTCCCGCGTCATCAGTGAAAGGACTTACGCGTGACAAGTACGGAACAATGAAGTACATAGATTGCGTGCGAGAGTAAGAGGATTTCGACATCGAAACAAATTTATTTGCCTATTACAACATTATCAAAAGTGTAATCAGTAATCGCGACAAATAAAATTTGCTTAGCTTATAAATTGTTGTCATGGATTAGATTTTATCACAAATGCATTCCAATGTTAATAATTCAATCAGATAGGCTGCCTTACGAGTTAGTATGATAAGGTCTGATTGGAAAAAGGACGGAACAAACTTTTTATAAGGTCGATACCTCGAAGAGCCATTTACTTCGGGCAACCTGAATCTTCCGCTCACTGTGCACTCCTCATTACGTGTCGCTCCATTTACAGATAAATTGAAATAAAATAGACGCACAAAGCATAAACTGTTTTGATCTTACCACATGATGTATAGACATTGCTTTTAACAAATACGCATAGTATAATGTGAATTAAATTTAGCGATAGTTTCGTCAAATAATTGCATAAACTTGATTGGGTCGAAACGTATTCTACGAAAGTAAAAAATGGCCACTAATTCGTGCGCTGTGCGCGGGTACGAGTGCCTGCGTGCACACATACTCGTATAGGCGTCCATTTTAAATTCATGTCATTTGCAGAATTAACTAGCAGCTCGTAACTATCGCGCTGTGCTTGTTAACGAACCTTTGACTCCGTCCTAAGTAGAATAAGCTTCCACATTTTATTAAATGTTACAATCCAATGAAAATATCACTTTATTTTTTTTTAATTATAAAATCATTAAAACATAGAGTTCCCCCTCCCGCTAGGTCCTCCACGACGCCTGAAAGGATGCATATAGGAGCGCACTTAGGGCAGCCGACCAAAACGCTGACTTCAAAAATCAATCGTTAAAATATACGAGCGCGTTAGATCAAGGCCGGCGGATTCGATCTGACACGCTCGAGTTCTTAGAGATTCATTAGTCTGACATTCAGTAACAGTTAATTACAACAAAAAACGTGCCTATAAAGTAATTTGTGTTCATTTTTTTTGAAAAGAAATGAATATAAAAAGTAAAGTTTCACAGTAACTCTTATTCCGCCAGAAATACATGTGTTTATAAAATATCGCTTTCTATGATTTTTCTACATTCACGAAACTGAAGAGTTTCAGTCCGAGTTCCGTATCTGGCCCGCCAAACCTATGCGCTGTAATAACATATAAAAAAAAACATAACAAGACTGATAAAGTACTACAAGGATTTCGATATTGCCTAGTGGCGCTAGTGAGCCGTCTATTACAAATTAGTTTGACTTATAGCCTCCGGGGTCAGACAACTTCGTGCATCTACCTACATTGATATATTTCAATATGTTTGTTGCAGATACACATAGAAGGGGCAACATCGGAACTGCAAAATGTCTACGGTGGCCCTTCTTGTAGTTTTAGTTGCGTGTGCTACCTCCAGTGTCTCTTCACTGGAAGATTTTAGTAAGTATAAAGGTATACATATATAGATAGTTGAAACATTTCACATGCGAGCATTATTACATCGTATATAAAACCAAAGCACCAATATAAAAATATGAAATTGGTTCCATATAAATCAGTATGTCCTTACGGTATAAACAGATCACGTCAGAAATATATTGGTATTGCACATGAAATAAGACAAAAGGATTATCTACAGGTGTATTTTATTTTTATCGACAAAAGTACATAAGCCTTCTTTGTGATTATACGAGGCGGAAACGCTTAAGAATATAATGTTAGGACAGTGATAAACACATAATTTTAAACGAGGTATATAATTTAGATAGCTATTATATAAGTGAACTTGAGATGAACCAAGCGGCCTGTGTTCACACAGACGAGCAGCTGGGTTGTACGTTATATCTATTTGAAGCTGAAGACCGTGGACGCGACAACTGCTTGCTGTGTCTAACAAGTTTCAATTTAGAAATTCTTTTGTTCAAATCCCTAATTATGAAGGAAGAAAGGCGATATTCAACATTTATGAGCATTGTTTCAACGACGCATTGCACACGTGACACGAGGCACAATCTATTAACTTATCGCAAATTACCATGATACGTTCACTAAACGTACCAAAAATCGATGTAACGACAACAAGTGGACGCTCTAGATTTGTAACGTGTTCTCACGAGGGCGGAACAGTGAGGTAGAGCAGCAGACGGTGCAGTACGTTTACTATTTGAACGTACACGACGTCTAACTCTACCCCACTGTTGTGCGCCCGTGCGAACTAGGCAGTGTTTAATAATCCCGTCAGCTCCGATAGCTACGTAACAAACGGCAGAAGCTATTAAAAGCGCGTTAGCATCAAACATCACAGATCGACAGAAAATCTACCAGACAAATTATTTTTTTTTTAATTCATATTCTGTCGAGTCTCTATCGGTCATATAAAAATACTATAATTTTATTTACAACGATCGTACAATTAGAAAAATAAATTTTAATTCCTTAGTATTGAAGTATAAATTACAGTGTAGTGATATCTCCCGATACACACACAGATTCGACAAGTGACACAGTGTACGTGGCAATAATCAACAACAATGGTGAAACTGTGTACATTGCCGAGGAACTGATGAGGAAACTCGAGAACGAATGGGAGACGTGGCACTGGACGCCGTGGCTGCGCACGAGGACCGAAGTGGCAGAGAATATCGTGAGAGAAGTGGACTGTGTCAGTGGTGACTCCATAGACAGTTTTCCCGACGATGCATTTACAGGTGAGTGTAAACAATCATACATTAAATACAATTTAGAAATACCTTGGGAATCCCATCTCATTTTCTAAAACCATCTCGAATTCTCTTCTCCGTAAGTCAGAATTTGATTCGACAAAATTTTAAGTTTATAGGTAACTTGCCGATTTTTTATGTGAAGAAAAATGCAGTATTAATTACTGTATACATGTACTAACATCGGTAACTATCATATTATAGTAAGTTATTAAATCAGTCAAATTATTGTTTTATTACTAGTTTCAGTTTAAAAAAAAAAACAGTCTTGAAGTGTGATGTTTTAAAAATGCAAATCCCAAATTTCAAAATTCGAGACTTTTTAATAATAGGCCAATAAATAAAGTATAGAAATTATCGTAAAAAAGTAATTTTTCGAGCAAATATGGGGGAAAGGCGTCGCGCGAGGTGTGTTAAAAGCAAAGAGTTAAAAGCCTGTTACATGCTAGCATTTCTGCACAAAAATTCGAGTGAAATCGAAAAGTTTGTTATTGACGTGCGCACGTGTCGCTTTGAGACCTTTGTTCCCAAAATTCATTTAAGTGAATGACACGGCGACACACGACCGGATTAAGTTTTAACAAATAAAAAAAAATAATTTGCTCGTGCGTCAAATTGTCGAAAATTCCATCACGGTCGAATGCATCAAGGGGAATAAAACGTTTCCCGTTTTCAGATGAACAACTGAGACAAGGGGCTTTTCTACTGTACGTTTTGTTCGGAGTATATGCGTTCACTCTTTTGACGATTGTTTGCAACGATTATTTTATTCCGTGTGTGGAATTCATTTGCGAGGATCTGAAGATACCGCAGGTTTGTCAATATTGTCGCACTTGTGTGGGTGGACAACTCACAATTCATAGCACCAACATTATATAGAGTGTTCTAGCATAAACGAGTACCAATATATGTCAGTACAGAACAACAATATCAACAAGTAGGTACATATTCAATAACAAGCGGATTTTTCCATAAAACAATCTTTGTGAAAATTTACATTGAGAGAGGTCTCGGTGCGCAATACCGAGTATTCAATAACATTACGACGTTTCAAGTACAATATTATCTGTATTGTACCTTGACGTTGAACAGACAGGATCTGTCAATTGCGCACATTCATCCTGATCAATAAACAACGAACAATAACTACTAAACTTGCTTACGTGACGCTCGTTTGTCATCCTTACCTCTTTCCCCAAAAAATGTGTCAGACTTTATTAGAGTCACTGGCGGCTCTTTGGTTAGTCCGTTTCTCAGTATTCAAATGTATCGTATTTACCTTTATTTGCATCCGGTAGGTTTTTGCTGGAAGAGCTTTTATACATTTCATAACTAGCTGGCGCCCGCGATGTTTTCCTCGGGGAATAAAGTACAACCTAATCATTGCCTCATGTGTTTATAATATTAGTAACATTATTTATAAAATTTTGTATATAAAACAAATTTTACTATTCAAAGTTTTTTTTTTATTAAATGACATCTAATTAAAAATTTTATAACAATTGTTTTGTCAATTATATGAATGAATTGAACTGAAGTTGGCGACACGATATAAAGACACAAGCGTAATCCTAATTATTCAAGTTGAAGTAG
The DNA here is from genome assembly GCA_027563995.1 of Papilio gigon. Classification (NCBI taxonomy): domain Eukaryota; kingdom Metazoa; phylum Arthropoda; class Insecta; order Lepidoptera; family Papilionidae; genus Papilio; species Papilio gigon. The sequence goes on from JAODUI010000025.1 coordinate 7,920,146, forward strand.
GCAAATAGTCCGCTCTCCAATCGAGGTGTCTGATGCACGACGTTTTTGTGAGACAGAACGTCGCGGCGGCTACGTTCATGTCGGTGGCGACGTCGTGCCCCGAGTTCTTCGTCAACGTGATATCCACATTTCTTACGGAGTCAGACATGGGCGTCGGCACCATCGTCGGCTCGGCGATATTCAACGCGCTCGGCGTAGCAGCTATCGGAGGCCTCGCCGCTATCAGTGTAAAAACATTGTATTACTATACGTACCTCATATATAACAATTCTAGAATGTGAGCGTGGTGAAGATGAGAGTGGCTGACACGTGCTGAATAGTCAACAAGAGAGCACGGAAGGATAATGATTTTAATGTGGCTAAGGGCTAGAATGTGACTTCAGACACACAGTGACATTTGACGCGATGCTCGAGGACTTCCAGTGTCACCTGTGTAGTGTGGGGGCGTGCGCCGGGCGCGCGGGCCGTTCATGCAGTTAGTACTCCTGCTTTGTCAATGTAAAAAACTAAAAAACAACAGTTTTGTGAAAGAGGAAAGGTGATTGTAGAATTGGAACATGTCCGCCAGATTTACTATTTATATTTAAAAAGCTTACAGTAACGTTTTAAAATATCCCAAAATAATTATAACATGGTTTTTGCTTGAAACCATCAGTCCTCACACGAAGAATTAAAGGTTTCTACTATTGTAGTTACGTCGTTTAGGGGGATATCAAAATTGACATTTGCCGTTAATTACTTTTTCCCATTTCCAGCCAATAACAATAGACCGGCGGCCGGTGACGAGGGATGTCATCATTTACATGATCAACGTAGTCGCGCTCATGGTGATTGTGTGGGACGGCCGCATCGAGTGGTACGAGGCGTTAGTGCTCGGCATTTTATACATCGTCTATTTCATTGTGATGTTCAACAGTGTCCGGATATTCGCCCTGTACGATTCAATTATTGAAAGATCGAGACGGAACAATAAAGAACGTAAGCTTTTTTTTAAATTATGTTAGTCTGTTATCACAATAAGTGTAACCTATCGCCGCCGAAGAACGCGCTGCGCTGCACAAAGAGACACAAAAAAATCTGGATTTTCAAATAAGTGTTGTATTCAAGATTCTTCGGTTTGACATAATTATTCTCTATTAAGGGAAAAGGTTTTTTAATGATATATGTTTCTTGTTATTCCGACGTCAACTACCTCAATGCAATTCAAATCAATTACACAATTTTGTTTGCTTCGAGAACACAGTGAGTTTCTTTTGTAGATATCGTGGCCAACGACAACAAGTGTGCGGTGGAAGGGCTCGACAACAAGGGGTTCAGTAACGGCGAGACAGTGATTAGCAATATACCCGAAAAGGTTGCTATAAATGAAAAACGTAAGACAGATTTTTGTTATAAACATTTTGACAAGTTTGCTCAGTTGGGAGCGCGGTCGGTGAATAATGTGAGATTATTTTCGAGAACAACTGTTCATAAAGCACTTCTTGTAAATTTGACATATATTTCTTGTTGCATTTTTATAATAGTCATCATTAATTGTAATTAAATTGCTTTAGCAGAGGAGTCCGAGAAGCCTCAGAAGAGTGTGTGGCGGTACCCAAAGGAAAATTCGTTGACATATAGAATTTGGTGGGTGTACACTTGGCCACTCAAGTTAATACTAACATTCACAATACCTTTGCCCGCAAGATACAGGAAACTTTATCCACTGTCTTTTATTATGTGCATTGTTTGGATCGGTGTCAATTCTTACTTCGTGTCCTGGAGTATGACTGTTATTGGTAAGTGAAACACTAGTCACTGTCCTCTTCTGTAGCTTGTTATCACGTTATCCTCTAACCTCTTCATTTTCTCAACCAATTTTCCAAAATTCGAAAAATACCTGCTATTGTTAACAATCTTAAGATTTTCTTAAGCAAAGTAGATGTACCTAGGGTTAGGTAGATAAGATTCGAACATTGGGTCTATTTAGAGTGGAAGCACTCGAACGCGTGAGCTCCACTTCCTCCGTTGCTCCGATGTCTAGAGATATATTCCTGTAGCCGTTTAAACTGCGTTCGGAAGTGCCATACAGTGTGGATGGCATCAACCAAATGCGAGTTGACCGTTCTATAGTACAATATCATATCTATATTTTTAGGTACTGACTAGCTGTCTGTACCTAAAAATATACGTTTACGACGCAATTGTACTTTAAATATATGATAAAAAAAATAATGTGTTGCATATATTTAAAAGATTACAATTTGTCACTAGTCATTACTGATGTTGATAAAACACACGTGTGTTAGTATCAGTAGCCAGGTAGCGCGCAAGGTCTTGCGATGTTTCGATCATGTCTCGATTAGAACATACTTATATTTCTTTGCCGGTATATTTACAGCAAACAGTATTAAACCAACTCCAAAACTTTCTCCACCAACATATCCACGTCCACTAACATGGTCATATGTCATACTACCATTGTTGCTTCATGTGTGTCTGTGAAGGTCAACGAAGTAGTGATGAGTTTCTAGTATTTATTAAATATTGTTATATTTCAGGACACACATTCTTTATACCGGACTCTGTGATGGGAATGACATTTTTGGCCTTCGGTGGCTGTCTCCCTGAGGCCTGTTCTATATTCATAATGTCAAGGAGAGGTACGTACTCGCATTTCAAGATATCACTTTAAGACCAAATAATATCATTCTCATGCTCAATCAAAGCGCAACTATCCATGACTTGTCTTCGCCATCTTCCTATCCTTATTTCAAAAGGTACGGTAGTCGAAAAAGAATTACTTTAATGTTTTTAGTATTCACATACCATTGCTCAGCTATTTTTCATTTTGTCAGGAGGATCAGAATATATCATTTCATATCACTATAATTAAATTCATTCCTGATTTCAATAATTCGTTATTAAATAGACTCGTATTAGCATTTGCAATATTGAGTTTAATTGCATATTGCGTAACCGCGAATTGTAATATTCATAAAACAATGTGTCGAGCGATTTGCGTTATTGAATATGAAGTGTGCTTCAAATCCGAACATGTGTATAACTCTTTGGCAACAGCGAATCATAATTACGTTTATCTGACATTTAATATATATTTTATCTATGGATCCATGGCGGTCTTGTGTGACCAGTGGAATATGGATTGCGTTGTTATTCGTGAAATATTGTACGGTTAATGCATTGATAGAGAGCGCCCTATACCTATGTCCCCACGGACGAAGCTCATTTAATTAGTTTCTCTGCTGCCGCGTGTCGCTATCGATTTACGTCCTTTTTGATTGAGGCTGGTTCTAATAAAACCTACCGGTTTATCAATATTAAAATAATTTGACTTTTTTAATTTGAAACTTCTTTAGTATTTTTGAGATTTCTTTGAAAATTAAACATATTAACAACTAACTAAGCATTGTTTAGCGTGTTTTCGTACACGTCACATAATATAGTAATCATTACTATGTAATAGAAGGCGTAGAAATAATTAGTTGGGAACTTAATGTATTTTATCAGTGTATGAGGTATCTGTATCTAAGCTTATGGTTCAACTAATCTATTAAAGTTGGAAGCTAGCAAGTAATTAGTAGTTACAAACGGTTGGATAACTGTTAAATGTTGTTTATTTCCAGGTGAAGGAGGCATGGGTATCTCCAACGCCTTGGGTGCGAACTCCTTGGCGATCCTCTTCGCTCTGGGAGTGCCGTGGCTCATCAAAACCCTAACCCTAGTAGGACAAGGGGCGGAAAGTACTGCAGTATATATAAACTCCGCTGGTATCGGGTTCATTGTGGGTTCTCTTTTAGTCGCAGTTGCTGTGCTGTACATTACATTGTTCATTGGGAAGTTCCAACTGAGGAAAAGGGTGGGCGGAGTTTTAGTGGTTCTGTACGTTATCTTCATTACATTTGCCATTTTAGTGGAGATGGGTATAATAATTAATAAGGGTATAGATTTCTGTTAACGTCAATAAGAGGCCGGCACTCGGTTGCCTGCCAGCAGTGGGCGCGCAGCCGCTGTCGACAGCTTGCAGCTCACCTTGTACTACCGCCCTCACATATTCTCTCCGTCGAAGCTGTCAAGGACTGACACGTTTACAATATTGATTCCACTTAGAGAGGTAAAGAATTTACACACACAAATTAAAAAATGCCGCCTACAATTTAAATTGGTGGAAAATTGTGTTTCAACTTTTCGACTTATTCTAATATAGCTAGTCATATTATCAAACAAGAAGTTCTTTTCAAACCTACGTGCTGAGTATTATTGGCAATTGTTTTAATCACATAAATGGCGGCAGAGGTTTTAAAGTGGTTTCCTAATATTTTGTCTTCTAGTAGACTAAGACATAAGGCTTGTGAGGCTAATATAATTGTCACCTGGTGTAGATATTTTTAGTTAGTGTCCGTAGTCAATTGTAGTAAAAGTAGTGGTAAGTTAGTAGTTTTAGTGTATTATGTGTAAATTATTATAAATTAAGGCATTTCATTCTGAAACATGTGATAACTGTAATATATATTTATATATACATAAAACACGTCATTGAATTTCTGTTTGTACAAAGTAATTTATTTAATGTTCAGTAATATATGAAAATAGGCAGCGCTTATTAAAGAAGTACAATATTTTTTAAATTTTTCTTTCAGAGACCGTTGTTTTTGTTATGTAATAGTTTATTTTTGAAACGGAGTTTTGTATAGTTCATAAGACTCTGGATATTAAAAAGAGTTGTTTGGTACTATGGTACCAAATTACTGACTCAACACAGAATTATCGATATGTCTACTGCGTTTATATATTACATCTGACTCGGTAAAGGATCGGAGAGAGATTTGTATGAGTAACGCGATGTCATCAAAGCATTGATGCGTTTGTTTGCGGTCGATCGACCAACATGGGATGTAGTAAGGCATTGATTGCCGAGCTACGGTGCTCACGGCCTCGAGAATAAAAGCGTTAAAAAAATTCCTATCAGTGTGACTTCAATTATTTTTTCCGATGAAAATAATATTCATATATTTTGACAAGCTCGTAGCGATGCGGAACAAGATGTTTTTAATAAATACCCATTTTACCCGAATTCATAATTCGAATGTGCAGTTTATGATGATGATGATGGATGGATGTTTATTAGCAGGTAACATCAAACCATCTAATCGAATCTGGATGACATTTGGAACTGTGAAAGATTACAGTGTTAATTAGAATATAGGTTATTTATGAACTTTTTAAAGATCCGCGCCTACGAAGTCGGGAGCAGAAAAATTTTAATGTATTCAATGTGAAGACCGTCGACATTTAAGTAAGAAAATAAGAAATCAATATATTGGAAGTCGCTAATAACGAGGACTCGACAGTAGCAACTGAGACGTAGGATATTTAGTTTTGTTCCTTCGATTGTAACATATGTAAGGATTCTGAGTGCCTTTGTGAGATTTTGAAACGGACTATCCGCTATGAATTAAAGCCTGGTTTTATTATGTTCCCAGATGAAGCAGGGCCGCTGCAATTCTGCTGCCCATTTAATGTTCATTAATCAAACTCATCACGGCAATATCACAAATAAAAAAAAACAATAGTATTGAGACTGGAGGTGGTGCGGGCTCGAGGAAAGTGGAGGTTTAATGTGGGAGGCCATGGTCGTCCTCCGCTCGCGGCGACATTGACTACCGCTTACGCGTGTTGATCGATTTTATCGATGCATTTTGAATGCCATCATTAGTTACGTAGTTTAACAAATGGCAAATTGTATGGAATAGTCTTCCAGAGTACGGAAAATTGGCATTTAATAAGTAAGCGTCCATTATTTGTTGACCACATTACCATTGAAAATTATTTTCAGGAGACGGGCCGATGGCCAGCGGCACTTTAAGCAGCTATTTAAAAAAAATGCACTTGAAAAATATCAAGGTTTCGTATATTAACCTTAAACATCCTTTGCTTCTAAGAAGCGACTAAGAAATGTATTTCTATTGTTAATTAACAAGAGAATCAAAATTATCTCTTTAATGTAAAATGTTTTTCTAAACGACAGTCCATTAGGAACGTCTTGACATATGTGCCCGCCGGTGACCTTGGTGTAGAGTGCGGTAATTACGAGCAGAGGCAACGCACGCCGATTGTGTAGCTTTTGTTATAAATCACAGTCTATACAGGTTCCCACTTTTATCAACATTATGCATTTTATTAAATTCAAAATTTCTCATTAACATTACCCTAACTAGCTGTTACGCGCCGCCCTGGCTGCAGTACATTGAGCACCAATGCGCTTATCGGAAACGAACATGTTTCGGAATAAAATGTAATCTGTATTTTATTATCGATCGATCTCTCAAAGTTTCAGACTTCACCGTGACTCGTACTGCGTTTCCAGTGTTCCTCGGTAAAGGACATCCGTACCCTTTCAAACTTACGTATTGATAATCTTAGAATGATTATCATTGATGACATATTTACGTCATTGTTGTGTTAAACGCCCCCCCATGTGTCGTGTCACTTCAGCTAAAATACACAAAAGCGCAATGTCAATCAATCGTAAAATTTTAATTCGTCAACACTGATTCCCTTTGTGTGCTTTAAAAGCGGCTCTCACGTGCAGGGGACCCGCCGGGGGCGCGTATTGATTCCACGAAATGAAGCTTTGACGCGGAAAATTATGTTTCAAACATTTGTTCTCAACGTTTTGGGAATTTTTAATAAAGTTCATTTAAAGGATGCGTTTATTTTAATTAAATGTCAAAAGAGATGAAATTTTATAGTTCATTTAATACTGACTTTTCATTATATTCAATATTCAATTTGTAATAATATTATTTGATGGTTCGTAGCGAGCGCGGCCGGGCTTGACATATATGTACGTAACAAACTTCTATTTCTCTCTTAATTACTGAATCGGGCGGATTCTGAGTGACGTTTATTTAAGGACTGAAAATAATTTTACTTGCAAAATTCACTGACATTTATCTGCAAAAGTCAGTGGACTGCAGATTTGTCGAGGGGCCGCTTCTGTTGGCGCGCGTTAGCTACCTACTTATTACTACTGTTCTGAGACGGAGCGCGACTCCCGCCAAAATGTATGCTTTATGGCGTATTCAGAATTAACGAATCAAGTCAAGGTTATTGGAAAAGAAAAGGAGAATACGGAAAGCCTTAGTGTCTAACAAGTATAGTATCAATCAAAAGGTATATATTCATGAGCCTTTCTAAATCAATGGAAAATAATATAATAAAAAAATGAAAAATAATAAAACAATATCGCGGCCCGTCGCTCACTCGGCGCGAACGCGAACGCGCTATAGTACCGATCCCACTCACCCTGAAGATGAGCCCCCGATGGACTCGAAACTAGTCGGTACCGACACCGAGTTACACGTTGATTAAACCGTTTTATAAGTTGTATAATGGAAAATAGTAGCCTGCAGTGATACTAAACGTAAAAGGTACTTATATTTAAAATAAAAAATAAAAGCAAACACAAGACAGATTACGTTTTTTATCTCAAGCATAGGACTTAGGCGTTAATCTCATAACAGAAAATCTCCAACTGTATACTTCCTTTAAGTAAACAAAAATATTTATACTTGTAAGAAGGGTATTAACTTAACGAGCGTGATTTTCAATTCGACGAAACAAATATAGACGAGTTGAGTCTCGTCGCTTAGATGGATGTATTAATCAAGTGTATATCTGATGTTACAAGTGTAGACCGCCTATAACAATATGGATTGAAGTCGACACGACACATCCTCTGCCAATTAAAATTAACGCATCAGCGGAACAATTCAAGCCACACGTGTAGGACGCCTCCACGACCGCGATCTCTTCCACCGCCAACACCCTTAGCCTGTTTCTCAATGAATTTCTCAATCGGTACGATTATTGAATTAGACACTGTGATCGTGCAGGTTCTAGTTAGGTACCGGATGTAGCTTCGTAGGCGTATTGACGATTGTTGTTACAATTTGAACCAGTTAGTTTGTCATACCACGCAGTAATCCAATGATGTCTTATGAAGGTATAAAACTAGAAGACGTAGTATTTATATATGGAAATGGATGCAGGGTTATATATACATGGAAAATAAAGTGAGAGTAAGTTAGAACGTCGAGTTGGCACGTTTGAAAAAGTCCCAAAGTCCGCGCGTCGTCTCTCCCATTATAAAATTATAAATGTTCGATGTTCACAATCGATCGGTAGCATGCACTAACAATATATCTGTTGCCTTGAAGACGATTGTTTGTTCCTGGCTTATTTTTCTTTTCTATGAAATTGTAGCATTTATAGTTACGACAACCTTCGATTTTATATTATAAACCTGCGCGCTAAGCTCCTCGAAGGTCTTTATTTTATTAATGTTTTTCTTTTTCTAAGAGAGGGCAAATGATCGGCCGGAACACTGAGATGCTTGTGGATTTTTCCTATGAAATTGAAGAAATAGTTAAGTATTTTCATGCTTATATTTACTTGACTACAGCGCAGCAAGAGTCGAACTTTCGTATATTAGCATTGGGTGGGACCGTGACCCCGGATGTTCGTTATGAAAAGAAGAATACGCATCGAATAATAACCAACACTTTGTAATAAGTTAAGCCATCATACATTAGATTTTTTTAGAAAAAGCGACGGTTGGAAAGATTAATAAAACAATGAAATGATTCTTTCTACACGTTTATTTTGTTAATTAGAATACATTTAAAGTATAAGCGAATACATATGAAATTATAAGTGAGCAGCGTTACAACACATATAAGCTTGCGGCCGATGGCTTTAATCGTATATCTTATACTAAGACTAGTATTGATTGACCAGGAAAGTAGAAAACCTTGTTAATTGTTGTTATAGCATTGATTGTTGTTAAAGTATTAATCACGAAATATTTCATTAAATTTTCAAGTCGATGACAATTGTTTGATCGACGTCTATCAGATCGATGGTGGCACAAGTTTGCTATTTTTCTGGACAGGCTTTACATTAAACGTTAATCTAACATTAAGTATTACAGTAAGATTAAATATGTGTATTATAATACTAATAATAGAAACTATTTAGGCCAAGCGCTCACGATCCGATTTTAAACGACCTAATGCGGCCGAACCCGACCTTTGACAGAACGAAAATTTGCATTCCAAAAATGTTTTCCATTTATACAGCACAGTTTGTCTCCGGGGACTTTTGATTATTACTGATCCTATATTTATCTGATATTTCAAATTGCCATTGATCGTCAGCGCTTAACCTTAAACTTACATGTGACAGTAGATTATATAGTATTTACCTAAGTCATTACATCGAGATAATAATATACCTTATTAAGAATAAATGAATCGAAAAGTAACCTCACTCCTACATTGAGGTGCCACGTGCATTAATATAATTGGCACAACAATTGTAGGTACATAGAGAGGGGAGATGTAATGCGATTACTCCGCAATCTCACGAGGATTAGCCATGCCGTCTTCAACAGACATATCTGGGGAAGAAAAAGACTTTTTTAATAAACGTAATCAACGCACGAATGTCGCCAACACTCAATTTTTTAAACTAAGCGCATGCGCAAGACACGCTGAGAACTTGAGATGCGCTAGAGTCGATCAAAGTACAGTCGATCGTCGTGTATGGCGATGCGGTCATCGCCACAGTTTCGACAGCCATCGTCATTGACAACTTCCAAACGGAACGTATTGAATAGAAGTTATACAAAAATGAGGTTCTAGGGAAAAACTAAATGAATTAATCAAAGGACTAAAAATTACCATCCATAGGAATGTTTTCATTATTCTCTTGAACAGCATTCCTGCGAAATTTCAGCTTCAACGCGGCCACAACGTCGTTGTTCATGAAGCAGAAAAGTATTGCAACAAACAGACCCTAAAAAAAAGTGCGTAAAGTAATATAGCATCCACCATTCCATCTCAAAACATGGACATAACCATGTACATATCAACAAACAGTTTTTTATGCATGTACAAAATATCGCTGGACAGTTTTTGTAGAACTTTGGCAAGCCTAGTTGTCTGTTAAATTGTTTGCTTGCATCGTAGAATTTAAATTTATTTCCCTGTACACACTCTTCAGATATAAAGTGATGTAATTTAAAAGCTGTAAAACCAATAACACGGAGCAAATCGACGTGGATTTCTATAAAAATTCTATGTCGATGTGTGATGAAGTCATTTCCGTTTTCATATTGCTGGCCGCAGGATGTTAGCGGAACTTTAAGCTGAGAGGAGTCCTAGAACTGTTTTACGAATAAATTGAGAGGCGCCGTTGAGAAACTCAATTGTGTTTACAGTACTAGTTCATATGAAGTGAAGTTTAATTGTATTATTTGCAGAGAGCGTTACCTCAGAAAAAGGCGAGTAGTAAGATTGATTATAGGTACAACAAAGGTAGAGGACGAGCACAAAGGTGTGGATTGCGTGACACAGAATATGCTGGAGAGAGGATATACAGCTGGAAGACATACCTGGAAGCTCGTAAGAAATGCCGTCGCGATTTCATAGAATTGTTCCAAATTAGTTCCACGGGGAGGGCGGAGCGGGTAGAGTACGTATTGCACACCGAAGAGCGGGATCTAAATAATATAAGTAATTAGTTTAACTAACAATAATACCTAAAAAAACATTAAGAACATAAACATGGATGCTTGACTGAGAAAAAGCATTTGAAACAAGCTTAAGAGTTGTTAGAAGGTTTAACGTAGGTGCAGCGGCGGAAGCGAACCAAAGTTTCATATGAAAGAGGGTCAGAAGAAGCAGCATTACAGAATAAAATTCGTATGTGACGTAAATTAATATCTACCTTTATCTATACTATACATTATATCAAACAGAGAAGTTAGGCTTATATTTGCGACACATCTAGGCTACATATTATTGCGCTATTAAAATTAAGGAATGAATATATTTGTGTTAAGCGGCTACGTGAGAAGGTATAAAAAATCTAAAGCCAAGCAAGATTGCCGAGTTCAAAAAAAAAGTTTTTACTAATTATGCGAAATACGTCTTAGTTTCAATATTATAAAATTTCACGGACGAAGCCGCTCGGGTACAGCTAGAATGAACATAGATAATTTAATATAGGATAATATCGATGCAAATAATTGTTCCCCGGACATTTGTACTACGTATACGTTACCAAGGTTATAATGGCGTGGATTGCCTTCCTAACGGTTACGGAGGAGCGGTTTCTTTCCATTTTGTGAATTAAGATCCAAATAACGTTGCACAAAAACACTGAAACGTACATAAAACAATAAACATCAACTGCAATTAAGCAGTATTTTCATTATTTTGCAATATCTTCACTACGATATTACATTAATAAAAGCATCTTAAATAACCCGCATTTAGCTCCAGACGTTATGATCTATAGCAGCAATATGGTATTGATTAATATAGATATTGCTTGCGCAACATTTGAATTTGGTGCTAAGTGTCAGTTCTTATGTTCGAAGTCCACCAAGTTAAGGGACGAGGCTACAACCACCCACGCTGACCCTGTGAGGTTCGAATGCCTTAACACCTATCTTGGAATTACTCCGCAGATATGTACAGACTGCATCGCGATGTTTCTATCCAGTGTAAGAAAATCGGAATCATAAACATGTACATGAAGTTCGTAACTCTAAAAAAATATTTGGAAAATGTTCCAAGAATAGTATTCATACTTGTCCAGGTTCTTAACAACTGCACCACCGACGCTTTTTACAACTGAGCTCTTTCTCGAATAAGATATATAGAAATTCCAAATCAACTGTAGAAAACATTTGAAATTTATAAAATGTGAAATAATAAAATAAAAACTTACCGATAGAGGAGCCTACGGTAAAACACACCGGCACAGTAATGATGAGGAATGAATTGTCGGGCTCCAGCCAGCATCTAAAAGCGATATCCATCAAAAACTCAATAAAGTCTATGAAATTGGAGTATCCGTACGTAACACGAAAAAATTACGTTTCGTTCCCTTGACGTATTCGGGCTATTTCTACGTAAAAACGTTTTTAAAAATTTTCGTGTGCCTGTCTATTAGACCTCAAGTCCGCGTTTTTTTTTTGTGGTTATCTGCGAAACTGCTGGACTGTAGAAGATGCCGATATATGAGGAAGTTAGACAGGTTGTTTTAATTATTTCCACGCTAAGTCCAGCAGCTGCAGCTAGCGTTCAATAAACCAAATAAGTTTGATACACGGCACACGGGACTCGTGGCGACGTAAACAGCACGAGGCAAGCAGTTGTTACGTACGAGGTAATAATATAGTAAACCAGCTAGAAACAAATAAGCGAATGTTACTCTCGCAACTGTATACATCAGCATCTAACACTTGGTGTGGTCAATTATGCAATCTAGTTCGTAAATATTGATTTATTTAAACAGCGCGTAGACTTTTATTGTGACGCTAAGCTATATATTTTTATAATTTCTTCAGGATTATATCTGCTTGATCTTCATTTTCTAAGACATTAATCGCATCATTAAAAATATTCGCTGTAAAGAATTATGATGTAATCATAAGATTAGCAGCGGCTCTTCGCGTTGCAAAATAAACAACAGTGTATAATACCTACCAAGAGCGTTCGACCAAGAAAAATACGTTAGTACTAAACAACCATATTTATTGTACTTAAATAGATTGTTTTAATAGTTTAAAATTCGCAAATCAAGTCAATTTAACGCTACGTTATCTTGTTAAAAAAGAGCCGCTCGATATAAAATTCATATCGGTAGGCTACCGCTACGGTTGTGCGACCGCAATATCAATCGCTGAACTACTCACGACATTTCAGATCAAGTAATACAAAATGTAAGTGATTTCGCTTCGTATTTTTGTTTCGTAGTGAAGTCAAAGATTAAATAAAATAAAATAAATAACAATCGCATCGAACAAAACTCGAGTATTCAAACAAGAACGGTTACTCCCGTCGTATGCTGGCATCACTGTAAGCTGGAATCGTGTGGCGGGCACAATTATCAAATCTGCATCGGAGTTAGCTGAATGTATCGAGTTGGGTTCGCTTTCATTTACAATGATCGGTGACACAAGTACAGACTTTAGGCTGTAAATAAATTAGATCAAAAGATGTAGGAACTTTACCTGTCTGTAGATCCGATGGAATTGTGCCGGAAGATGGCGTAGCTAGCAACGTGGAATATCGGGAAGATCCATCCAATCGAAATAAACCAACGCATTGCCAAGGTTTCTTCCATGAACACCTTTAAAAGTTTATTAAATAAATCTCATTTTCAAAGGGAAAAGAAAAACGAGCACGTATCTATTATTAGAACTAACTACCATCCGGTCGTATACATCCCCTTTCTGATATATATGCCTTTCCACGTTCAATATAGTGTTATCTTTGAGTGAACAGTCGATGTTATATTGTTATATGCAATGTATGGATCCTGTACTCGCAACACACATTGTAAATTAGACAATTAATCAGCAAGTGAGCTGCCCGATCACAGCAATATTACTATGACTTCCAAGTGTAAATTCAAAGTAAATATCGGTGAAAATTGTGTGTTCTCCGCTTGTTTCGATTCTTATATCTTGTTATTAATTTCTTATGAACTATGTATTTTGCTATTCGCATACTTTTTCATAATGAAATATACGTTTGGCAGACGTTATAAATTTAGAATGGATAAAAAGTTTCTCGTAGAGAGTGATTTATCATATTCCATTATTACAGTTGCAGTTACATTGTTTGCAATATTTACAAGAGTCCCTCTTACGATCGGTAACAACCATTTTTGTGTTCATCATCAACCTGCCCTTTTTCCTACGGAGGGTCGGCACAGTTCTACACTTCCATACATCTGTCAGCCGTCGTATCTGAACTCACACACTGCCTACTATTACTACACTATTTGTTTATTTTTTTAAATAATTATAAATTCCCAAGACAGTTGCAGTAGAATATTAAAAAGAAACACTATAAATAACTGTAAAGGTCACACACACATATACACAGCGAGCACTGTTAATGTTGTTTGTACACCCCGGCAATATTCGTTACTGTGGTCCTGCTTGTAGAAGTTGAAGTTGAGTCTGATCGGTTGCTCTCGCCATTTTAATCCCCGCGCCGATCTTAGTAACCCGCACGCGTTTTGTATATACGATAAGCTTTGAAAATTAGTGCCAAGAGTGTGTGACAACTATTTTAGTGTTATTGATTGTTACACTTTAATAAAACTACATTTCTATAACAAGCATTAATATTAATTATAAACATTAAAATGTTAACATCAGGCAATCGATGAGCTGCTGCGGCTCTAATAAAATTTCTGAGTCAATAGCATATTTTTAAATATTATAAAATAATTACACAGTTTTCTTTCGTACTTGAACAGGTTTATACAAGATACATTACCCGATAAAATAAATTTTTATTTTTAAGGTTTATTTTGATGTTAGGTAGATACCGTCTCGCCCTTACTGCCCACTTGTGTATTTGTTTGTGCATGTTCTTTTGTGTTATGTTTTTTTGTTTGTGCATGTTCTTTTGTTTTACTCAGTGTCAGTCAGTACAGTATGTGATTACTTCAAAATATATTAACATGACGTTGACAACAAATTAATAACTTTACATAATTTATATTCCACGAAGATCGTTATTATCAGATGGTAACAAAGCGCAATCGATTAGATGTGGCGAAGCGCCTGACATTTGACACGTGATTTCCGCGTAATAACTTTCGCGACGTCAGCGTCAATGTTTAATTTATACGTGCACTTGAGAGCATAATTAAACAGCATTCAACTATGTCGTCGCTTCGTTACTGCGCCGGGGATCCACTGTGGCCAGTGCAGGAAGCATGGTAGACAATATGTCTATTTTGTTTTGTTACGTATCTCATAAATCGATTGCAAGCTACAAGCACAGATGTTATAAAATAAAAACATTTATTTGTATCTTTTCGTAATTGTAATGGAGTCGCGCTTATTGATCATCCCCCTCGTGGCGCCCGCGCCTCTCGCCTGCCCCGCATTCGTCGTACGCGTCCTTCGTTCGTATCTTATTCGACCGCTCGGAATTGAAATAAACTATTATTTACCATTAAACGTTTTCTTGTAGACTATATGTTATATATAATATTATGTAGTATATTATATTAAGCACGACTGAAAGGTTTTTGTGACACTTCAATAAGTTATAAATGTAAACTCACCACGACGAGAGCCAAGTAGAGGTGCAGTCCCTCAGCGAACATCCACATATAGGAAGACATCATGAAATAGATGGTAACAATGTGCAAAATTTGGCACCAAGCCTATTGGGTAAAATTGATTTAGTTACAATTTGATTTATATAAAGTTTGGTTACAATTTTTTAATGCTCGTACATCCGCTTAATGCCAATTCAAATCCACGGCTACAGACAAACTACACATTGCGCCTTAACTTTTAAATTCTGAAAAATTTTCAGGTAAAACATTTGTTTACAAATGATTAAATACATACAGTTATGATACATATGGTACCCGATATTTCTGCGACTTTAAATTCGTCCGCGTAATGTAAATATTGCAGAATAGTAACATTCACTGAACACGCGAGAGACGTGTGTTGTAGAATCAAATTAAGGTAATGTTAAAGTACACTGAAAATCGCTGGCAATATTTAAATTGTGTTACAAATCAAACGTACATTTGTTTCTAAATGAGCCTAATTTTAATAATGTTGACTTAAATTTCTGAAGCCGGACTGTGTTATAGGCGCATAGTTTCTCGTTTAAGAATAAAAGCTGCAATAATGCAATCGTTAGCTACTTACTGCGTTCTCCTTAACAACCTCAACATTCTCGACTACCATCTTGTACCACACGATCCACAAAATGTTATTCATAATGAATGAGATGAACAGATGCTTATGAACTGTAGTACGGGTGCACCGCAGCGTCCTAAATAAAATATTAAAAAGATAGATTTCATTGTAATAATAGTTGATAGTAACCACATTAATGCGATGTAAAACATTAACGTAAGCGTTGAAAATGTATAATTTTGTTGACATTAAATTTTGTAGGGAGGCGTACGGTTAGACTTTAATTTGCTTTCCAGCCAACGTCGAACATCGAGCATCAAATTGTCAGTACGAATTATCTTGCTATGATAATATTTCGACATAGTTGTATTGCGAGCGTCAAATTACGTCGCATCAAAATGGATACAAATATATACCTATTATGTTTATTTGATAGTCATATGGTTATATTTCTATAGATTATAGAAAAAATTATCTGAAAGAAAGTGTGAGTATAAAAAGTAGCAAGTTATAGAGTTAAGAAAGAACACATACCGGAGACATAGAAGCATACTCAGCGATATAGCGATGGCTATCGAGGAGATGGCATATCCATACACGTAGATACTGTTAACAATTTCCCGGAACTGAAACAAAGAAAACACATTTAATCTTTATTTACTCACCCCCTAAGTTTAATAGCGTAATAATATAGAACCTAAAACCTATCGTTGGTGTGGGGCTAGTTTGTACAAAAAGCGTTATTCAAACCTACGTTGTAAATGCTGAATTCCTACATAACGTAAATAAAAAAAAAAAACCTGTACTTACGGCTAAGTCCTCAACGTCCACGCAGTCGGTGTAGTCAGACCAGGGTGCATCGGTGTTGGGCTTCACGAACCACGTTCCATCCTCGGTGCATCTTAACAAGTTATCATACAGTTACATATAACCTAAAACTACCTAATTCAGAACGCAAAGGCTCAAAATCACACCAGGCTCGGTATGACCTTAAACTTGTATGAAACATGTTTAGGAAAGGGGTGCGAATGAAGGCATTGCATGGATGCCACTGATTTATTAAACTTTAGTGCTGCAGATGTCGGCGTTAAGGGACAAGTGGTCATTTTAGGTTGGAGGCAATTATATCAATGATTGGTTACAATTATCTGATATAACTTTAAATCATTTTCTTTTGATTGTTATACAAAATGTAAATGCTTATAAATATGTTCTACAGTAAGGAAAATACGTAGTGTTGTATAGCGAAGTATTTGATAAATTGTTAACGGATAAAGCGTTCCGTTTTTAGCAGCATTATTCTTACTTAGCCCAGAGAAAAAGTAAGTAAGTATATATAGGTATAAATGAAATTGAAT
This sequence comes from Papilio gigon, assembly GCA_027563995.1. Taxonomy (NCBI): domain Eukaryota; kingdom Metazoa; phylum Arthropoda; class Insecta; order Lepidoptera; family Papilionidae; genus Papilio; species Papilio gigon. The sequence continues at coordinate 7,937,267 of JAODUI010000025.1, forward strand.
ACCTTTTGGAAGCCAAACGTCGAGAATCAAAACCGATGATTAAATCGGGGCAGGCCTGGTAGATGGTGTTACCCGCTTTGGTACTGTTCCAGCAAGCGAAGCCGTCGAAGACGCGAGGGCAGTTCACTTCCTGTACGGTCCCAGGGACGGCCGTCGGCGAGTCTATATCATAAGGCATTTAGCTTTTTCCTTTTACTTATTTAACATCTCACGCTCATCCTTTTTATGTCATTTGGGAAATCAGAGAGATAATATAGAATAATAATTTTATAAACTCAAAAACTACTTGAACAATTTTTATATTATCACTGCGTGGTGATATAGGCTGTATTTTTTACTGCATTTTTAAATTCCACGCGGACGTAGTCGCCGTCAAAAGCTAGTCAATAAAGGCACACGCTGCCCCAAACAAAAGTAAGGTTTTTTTGTATTCCAGTGGAATGCGGCTGTTAAAGTAAATAAAAGTAAATGTCTACAAGGAAACATAAATATAGGCTTGTGATTTTTTCCCCGTGATTAGCTTGTTTTATATTGCATGGTCAGAAATACATTGTAGCAAATGTTTGGTTACTGACTTTTCTTAGTATATCGGCCGCTAACTAATTGGAAAGTAAGAGGGAGAATAATATTTTAATTTGGCCTTAGTTAATACGACTTCGATGACTATGAGAATAGGAGAATAACATTGACGACACCGCTACCGACGTGCGCCATTGTCGTACTATTACATCCTTGAATGACAATGTCCGTTTCGACAACCCGTATTTATATTCCCGTAATTATAGTTCGAAGAAAATCGGATATAAAGGGAGAAAGTTCTCACATTTCGTAACCCTAAGGACAGAGGAGACAGGCAACTATCAAATTAATCCGAGCTTGTTAACACTGACTACGCTGTCACGATTTTATCGTAACGAAATGACGGCGGACAGCGCACCGAGTAAAAGTCGTGTATCTTCCACTGTGATCGAATGAATCCTTGTTCAATTTACTCACTCCCTAAGTTTAATAGTTTGATAATATTTAGCCTAAAACCTTACTTAAGTGTAGGGCTTGTGTGTACAAGCAGAATTATTCAAATATGTGCTCTGGATACTGAAATCTTACACATTAAAGTTAAGAAAAATGCGTTTTATATAGCAATATAGATTGTCTTACCAATGGTACCGTTAGCTAAGCATTGTAGTATCATAATCTCGTACAATTGGTACATAGGAGTTTTGACGAACTGTAAAAACGAAGTGTAGTTGCTACGCATCTTGCTTATCTCTGATGCCGATGTACAAGTCTCGACGGGTGCAGCAACTGAAGGAAAAGACAATTGTTCGAATACGATGTGATTGAGATGAGAGTTAAATCAGATGACAATAGTCTGTCGTAACATCAGTGTTCGGCTCGCTGCGGTCGCTGCTTCATTTCCATTCCCGCACATCATTACATACCTATTGACCTCTTGCCAATTTGTATTGTATATATTACATTTGAAAAAAATGCACTAACTACTCTGATTGTATAAAGTATGGTCTATTGTCTGTGGGTACGTGGCAGGACATGAATAAAACGCAATACATTGGGAGGAAACAATAATGTCGTGTATAAAGAATGTGGAAGACTGGGAGAGACAGTCGTCGGAAGAGATGGTAAATTGTGTAAAGGATGACATGACTGGGGGTGTGAGAATTCAGTTATGAGAGTGTAGATCGATATGGGCGAGTAAAGTGTTCTGTAATTCTACTCGATTGATATAGTATAAAGTTGAATCGTAGCGCTTCCTGTAGTAAGTTGAACATTGATTGTGTTGCGTGAGATTAACGTGGGCGTAGAGAGCCGCAGAGCCCTAAAGTAAATACTAAACGCAAGCATTATGTCTATTAACTTCATAAATATCCTGCTTTCGAACTCCAAGATATAATTCGCTTCATTGAAATTAGTTAAAGTCCCTTAGTTAATGTGGCTGCTGTTTTTTTAATTATGTACTTTACTCGTATTAGTTGTTTATTAAGAATCACCCAAAGAGCGATCATTTCAATTAGTCTTTGATAAACTAAGACCTGTAGTGCATAATGTCAATATTAAAATTCAAGAATCTTCTATAAAAAAAGTTCTTTTTATGTGCACCGCATTAACGGTGGCTGTATTAATGAAGGGTATTTTCGCTGCTTTACGTATAAATCTCTTCAACATTACAACCGCCTTCAGCAATTTTAATCAGATCATCTACGGAGCCGAACTTTTTACTTGTAATATTTAATATCATCATACATCTTGCACTACATCGATATAGGTTCTAGCACTGACATCATTATTCATGAAATTTATTAACAAGTGACCAATTTAACATACAAACATCATATAAGGTGAGTGAAATCTACACATTTAACGTTGTATTGAAGATGTTTCAAACGAACAACGACCTTAAAATATACCTATAATATGATAATGAACCGTGGTTGTCTTCGTTGCTGCTGGTCTCTAAAGGTCTAATCTAAGCTTGCCCATCTAAAGTTGAACACATCTATTGAAGGAAATCTTTTTAGAAGTACTTTGCTAAAGCATTTTAATATGCACATTTCAGCGCTGGCACGCCTCAATTTAAGTTAGCGGGACTTGGAGTCGTTCGAGGTACAGAACACTTTTACGGGCTCTGAGAGATTGATTCCGCGTTCACGAACGACTCCGCCCAGATTAGTAATTATGATAAAGGTCTTTAAATTGTTAAAGGGATAGTAAAATTGAAGATATACTGAAGTCATCGCTGAAGCGGAATTATAACTTGTCGTTCTGTTATATCTTAAGTAAGGTAAGCTCCTTAGTTGTCTGTAATACTTGTTAAAACTTAATTCTGATGCAAATATAGAAAAAAAAATCAAAAAATAAGTACGTTTTGATTTGACGTAGCTTTGCAAGGTGCAGAAAGTTAATCTGAATGAACTACATAAAGCTTGAAGCTAGCTAAAGCTAAAATATATGAAGTTGTATGAAACACTCCAGCCGCAGGTTTCATGTTTATGTTGGCAGACACGTTTCGGCGATGGCCACTCAAGGTAATGTAACGCAGTCATATTTCATAAAGCACACACTAGTATCGTGCCGCGTACCATAAAACAACCATGAGATTTAACCCTGAAATCTCTTATAAAAATAAATACAATTTGTTTTACGATCTTCGACCAACGTCTAAATAAATCTGAAACGAATTGCGCGCATACCTTGAAGTTTGTTATTTTATCGAGAAATACAGCACTTGAAAATCGACATTCGGACAGATGTATTGAAAAAATAATACACCGACAAATTTATTTTGGCCATCATCATCATCATCACCTTGTATAAATTAAGCACTTCTTGACGTGAAATTATATTTTTGGTGAAAATAAAGAAAAAATAAATTAAATAATTAGTAAATTTGGAACCCAATAACCCGACAATATGCTGTTGGTACGACTGGCAGTAAAGATTTGTTTGTTGGTACAACATGAACCTCTTATTGCTATACATAAGCTTCTTTCTGGCTTAAGTCTACACTATGAGTCATCCTTAGTGACCATCGGACGACTCTGAATGGGGCAACTCAACATACTCGTATAGTATATTGTGTGGAACATGTTACAGGAAGTACCGATTACTCTCTAAAGGTGTCATTTAGCATCTAAATGTTTTTGAAACTAAAAATCGAATGATGACTGAGTTAATCTTTATATATAAAAATGAATTGCTTTTCGTTAGTCTCGCTAAAACTCGAGAACGGCTGAACGGATTTATCTTATCTTGGTCTTGGAATGTTCGTGAAGATCTAGGGAAGGTTTAAAAGATGAGAAAAATTAAAAAAAACACTCGAGAAAGCCTTAAAAATAGCCCTTTTCCATATCCCATACAAGCGTTTTTTTCCAAGGAGGAAATGTTTTTTTTTGTATTTCCAAATAATATCAAAAATCTGTTTATTTATTCCCTTAAGGCGAAACAAAGTTCGCCGGGTCAGCTAGTTACTAAATAAAAATAATAATAGAACCACGACAAAAGAGCCACTGCTTTCGATCATGTTGGAATCATTGAAAATCCATTTAATTACAATGTAATTATTTGTTGACCGAAACAAAAGAAGTAATTAGGAAATAAACAAAGGATTTCACGCTTCTCTACTCACTATGTAATTATGTACAGTCAATGACAAGCGCATTTAAAAAAATCTTACAATAAATGTATTATTAATTTAACACATAACATCTTATTAACAATTTAATTATAATATGTTTTTAAATATGTTATTTTTTTAAATTAATTATCAGCAGTTTATCATAATTACTATATTTTAAATTATTCGTGATCGCCTATTGATCGAAATTGATGTTTAATTAAAAATAGATTCGTGCAATCTGGGATTGTGTCCAATTGAATGTTCATCTGTTCAGGTAATTTCCTTAAAAAGAGCTACAAAGTTCTCTATTACGATACTATAATATTTAATATGACAATATCTTTATCAATATTAATAAAACTGATCTAACCATATATACTATGACAGGAAGAACACGCGTCGAATAACACCTCACATTAAAAACGGTGAAGCCTGTATCACCAGTGGAACACTGACCCGTATTACCAGATAGTTATGAATTAGGGACCTTCTAGAAGAGAGCGCATATAGCGTACGATCTCACCTGATGCCAAGTGATGTCAAAAGATGGTACACGCTAGTTTACCAAGTGCCTATTCACTCTGCTCTTGAAGGCCACCACGTCTTACTTGGACGGAAATACTGACGTAGATATCCCTTAAAGGTCGGCAATGTGTCTGTCATTCCCTGTTATTGCTGAAGTCTCGTCGTCGGATTAAATAATTTCACATACACACAGCACGTTCTCTTACAAAAAAAAAACTCTTCCCGTCTGCGTGATAAAAAATGATACATCTAGAATTATTAAATATCGACCAGTTCGCAGTAATTACACGCAAAACAATTACCATTAATGTGTGTTCGGTGTTGGGAGACTGTACATGCGTGTTTTGTACTGTTTGCGTGGGCGAGGCGGCGTATCAAAGGAACGCAGCGGGACTAGTGTACGGGAGTTAGGTTCAATCTGAAACGATTTATACCATTTTGCTGTCTTTAAATTTTATATCGATTATTTTAAATTACATTACAATATTTTAAATGATGTACCAGTTCATTTTAGATACATATAATGATTTAATCATATTAAAGTGTTAATATTGCAAAAGGTAATTTTTGCTTGAGATTTAAATGTTTGTAATAAATTAAAATGACCTAACATATTGTCTTTTCAATTTACTTTAACAGTGACGAACTGACGAAGTTCTAAGATGATAACTTACTCCGATAGAGAATACATATTGATATTTACCGAGAGATTTTCCGCAACTTCAAATATCTTAAATTTCGCAATCATTCGATCACGCAATCTTCTTCATAAGAGCTACAAAAATTTTGCTTCACGTATTTTTTTATTAAAATATTATTCGACTTCCATTTGCTAATATTTCTTATAACCATTCCACGTGAACTAAAGCTTGTGTTAGTTCACGACAATAGTCGAATAGTGAAATTCGAACCCACGACCGCTAGATCGGTAATCCGTACAGCTAACAATTAAGCTATTGGCGTTTCAAAATTGTTAAACTATATATTACTTCGTTGACTTTATGACGGATACGAAATTTCACGTTCCACTAACATTTCTGTTTTACCGTCAGACATAGCCTGCACTGGACAGTAGGGATGTAACGGAGGTTCTATTCGAATTTCGAAAGATCGGAACTTCCGATTCATTTAGCGCTTTTGGTTCGGGTTTAGGTTTCGATGAATTTAATCGGAAGTCGATAAGCGCCTAATTATAAATTAAATTGAAGACAATTTTGTTACCAAATGCATTTGTGATGAGTACCTATCAATGTTTCAATTAACAAAATCGGTTCCGATTTCGATTCCTTAAGAACATATCCGTTACATCCCTGCTGGACATTATTAAACTTATACGTCACATATATTTGCGAATATTACTAGATAGATTTAAGTAAGATTTACCCGCAGTAACTGTGCACTTCACTGCCATCTGTGCATAAAACGTTGCGATGTATAACGTCTCAAAGACTTTCTAGAAACTTGTCATAAAATAAAACGACTAGAACATTTGTTGTTTAGTAAGAAGCTAGACTAGACAATGTTGTCTGGGAATATTGAATATTCAAAACATGGATGTAAAAGATAACGTAGTTTTAATTTTTTTTTTGGATGCAGATGGAGGACCGCATACTGTGGAAGGCATTGATAAAGGCCAATGTCCAGCGTGGTCAGACAAGAGCTGATGATGATCACGATTTTTAAAATGCAGCCCAATATTTTTCTTTACACGCTTCGAGTGTTTCTTTTGTAATATCCTTTAGGAATTTAATGATCTCATTTTTTAAAGTGAAGCCTAATTTTTTTTAAACTCCTAAACGAGTTTAGATTTTTTTTATATAAAATATTATATTAAATATATTATTTATAATTTACTAATATTTCTTTTATCACTCCAACTAAGGCTTGTGCTCGGATGGTTTACAATATTCTAATTGCAGGATTCGAACTCAAGACCGCGATATCGGAAATCCGAACTGTTAACTATAGAAGCGCCAATAGCCTAATGTTTATAGGTACCGAATACCGATCAGCGGTCGTGGGTTCGAACCCGCCATTCGACTATTTCCGTGGACCATATCTTAACACAAGCTTTTTCAAGCTTACCAGGAATGGCCACAAGAATTGTAAGTATTCTACTAATATTTTATTTAAAAAAAAACCATTAGACTATTGGCTCAATCGGAATAATTCGGTTTTTAGTGTTTTCGATTTTATTGGTTAATAATTTTAGAAATTGGCGCGAAAGAGGTCGCCGACGATAGTTTCGTCCGTCGATGTTAAACGTTCCAAATTGTCGTGTTCCGTTATTTGATGCCCAAAATTATAACGTTTATTACTTAATCGCACCACTCATAGACGATCTCGGTTGAAAATGACGGACAAAAAATTTTGTAAACACAATTTGTGGCTATTAAAATATTTGGGTTGAACGTTTGGTTGTTTTTTTTATGTGAGCAGTAACTTTTGCTTTAATTTGAACTGACACATCGACTTTAAGAAACTATGACTGAAATAATTACTCAATGACGTTATATGTCGTAGATATATTGTAAAGATGAAACTAAAGATAAAACGGGTTAACTGACGTGTAGATCGGTACCTAGTTTGGCGCCCATCGGGAGCTCTACAGAGTGGCATTGGTACTGTATTAGATTGCTTCTTTTATTTTAGTTCCCCTGGTAAAGCAATTCTTTAATTTTGAGTTCAATAACCAACACAAAGTAAAATTTTTATTACACTTTTTACTCAAAGCACAAATTTATAGTTAGATATGTGCACGACGGCTGATAAACACGAACAGGGAGAGGCAGAGTGCAGTCTGAAGTTGCAAGGGATGAACATAGATAACATAAATTAATTGTCATCATCATTCGATTAGTCATTTTAATTAGTTTATTTTTTATTTATTATTTTAAATTATTTATCTGTATTGTTATATTTAATATTTATAATATTAAACAGGTACTATGGTACCCGGTACATCGTTCACCGAGTGTTAGCAGTTTTATTATTTATTTTGTAGGTAGTTTTAACATTGTAGTACATAAAATTTACTACAACATTCAGAATCTTAACTGCGCTTTTAAAATATATTGTTTTTACGTTTACACTGAATCGATAATAATTCACATCTATCACTAACAATAAACTTGCAAAATTTAAATTTACTTCAAACATATTGACAATATTTACAACATAAATAAATTCATATTTATCTAAGCTATAAAAGTAAGCTATATATTACATGCTGTAACACTAGGAGCTAGGTTTTATGTTACTTTTATAGTATAATGATAAAGCTCGGACTTTGAGAGTTTCGTTAAGGGCGAGGATACACTGGAGTCGCGCGACGGGGCGCCGCTGTGAACAAGCCTTGTGGTGTTAAACACTATTATTCATGTACTGCTGGGAGGGGAGGTCCATTCTTACATCGCTGTTACCTTTACTTATAGTAAATTTAACTCATTTTTAATAACATCGAAATTTAACAGCGTCATTGTAGACTTATAGTGTTTGTGTTTAAGTTAAGATGCTGTAACAAAAAACGAAATACGAGAAAGCACAAAAGAAAATCACAAAATTCATCTACATATTATTACTTGTGCGTTTAACAAGTTAATCAGGTCAATATTGTAAAACATTTAATAATCATACCATTATTTTTTATAATTCAATAGTTTTTAGTTTTCATGTCCAGCAGTGGACAGTACTAAAATCTTTATTTAATTAAAGTAATCAAATATTTTAAATGCTCATAGCAACTTTTCATGACAGTACAATATTTTATTTTTAATTAAATAGATAAGGAAATCATAATGTCATGAACGGTAACATAATTTGTACATCGGGACTATCCAGCAAATAATAGAAGAATAGATAATAATAGAAGTATATTGCGGAACCGCCCTGCGGTGAAGTGTACAAGATGATTAATACGAGGCCGGCGCGGACATTGTTCCCGTCCCCTGTACCTGGCCGAGGCGCCCCCTGTCGCTAATGAGTCGACATCACAGCCGACTATAACCGATAACACTAGCGATATAAATTCGCCCGTTTTAATGCTAAGTACCGACAGCGACGATTAAAACAGTTGGAGTCGAAAAATTATATTATAATAAGAATTTTATTTTAGATAGCTTTTGACTGTGATATGTGAAATTAATAAAAGGTAGCTTTTACGATATAAAAGAGGTCGGCAAAGTGCGGCTCTGGAACCGCATGCCGCTTTTTTAACTGGGGAGTGTGGCTCTGGGGCAAGATTCCTACGGGCGTGCCCGGCGCGGACCAGGTCGCATCGCGCACTCTTGTCACCAGATCGACGCTTGTCGTTTATATATCGCGTGTTACAAAGGTTCCTTTTCCAAAGTTGTTATATTTATTCATCGAGCTGCACAAACACATTCGGCTTTCAATTTCTTTTTCAATCGTTTTTTGTATATTTGTCTCTTTGTCTAATAAACTTGCTGGCTACTGTGATATATTTAAAAGGAAACTATGTTTGTGTCAAATTTTATTCAGGTCTGTTTATTCGTTTTGGAGTTAACTGCTAACCAACATAAGTCCATGTGATCTTTCGTATATACAATGAGGACCGATCATTGTGAAGATTTCTAGGGAAACTTACGCCCAGTTGTGGGCGAGGCGAGGTTGATATGATAGTAAGATTTATAAAATAACTTTGAAAGATGGTAAAAGAAACCGTCAAATTTCCTCTATGAAACAGACACTCGAATTTAACTGAAATTTCAGTTGTTCCCGATTATTTACGTCGCAGACACCGATTTCGTAAATTGGTCACGGTCTATACAAAAAAATTAGGAAATTCACAGTAGGTATATAAACATCAAAACATCGTCCGTGAATGAAGTTCAGTCATTACTTAGAATTATAGATTACGCTTTTTATATCCGTTGACTCTTAGAAACGATTTTTCTTTGTTTTTGTGTCTTTTAGGATATTGAACTGCTAGATCGTCTGACAAGACACCGGACTTTCCTTTGCAAGATTATTATTTTTTTTAATAATAACTGATTTTTATTAATTTACTAATATACTTTGTAGCACTCCAAGTAAGCTATAGGGTTATGTTAGGATGTGACATAATATAATGGCAGGATTGGAACTCTCGACTACGTGATCGGAAGGTCGTAAAGTTTCGCGTAAAGTTTATGTTGCAAAATGTCAACTATACGCATATACTAAATTTCACGTTTCTATATCCTCTAGATTGGTCAAGGAGTTTTTTTTACATAAACGAACATCAATGAACGTCCAAATAGTCCAGTCTAGACTTAAGTCTGGAGATTTGCTACGCCGGCCGTAAAGCAAAACGTCCGCTAGTAATTTGGGTCTATGCCCCGCGGGCGGCCGGCTCCCTGCAGCGACACACAATATATCTATACTACTCGAGTATCGAACAGTTGGTCAGATCGTGTTTTTTTTTCGTTTCGCCATAAACATCAGTGTTAGCCATGTGTTCAGACGAACTTTAAGATCACCTACATCCGCGGAACACTGACGAAGGGACTCGTAAATAATTCTTAAGTATATATTAATGTTATTGTTAATACAGTTACGTTTTTTATGTTAGTTTCTCGACAATGGAAACAATAAATCAATTTTTAAATTTTCAAACATATGTCATATTCCATTTTAAAAGTGAACGAAGAAAAAAAAGTGACGGAATTTAAATGAAGAGACGTTTTGTTTCCATGTTTAAATAGAGATGTTGATAATCACACAAATCAGACAACTTTTATGATCAAAGTTAATTTTTTTAGCCTCGCGAACATCTTCACACGTACAACTATAAAATAAAGTACAAACGTTACAATTACATGTGATATTTTAAAAGATAAATCAAGTTGCAAATAGCGTAAAAAATTGAACCGTTGTGACGCGAGGCCACACGGCGCGCGCATGCGCCATCTAACTCTAATTGCCGTAACTACAAGTTCCAACACGAATCCATGCTTGATGTTTTCAAAGGCCACTTGTCTTTTAAATTCCTTTTTTATCGACATTCACCAAAAAGATCTTACTGTCCTTTAGTTTGAAATATAACCTTACAATCATTCTGATGGCATTTTTTCAATTATCTATTTTTTCTAGGATTAACTGCTGCATTTGAATTCATTAATGGTAACTTTAGCAGTCCGTTAGTGTAGTTTTCTCATACATAGTTCACACTCAGAGATAGTAATTGCCCTAACCAATGTAGTATTCATAAAACATTTGACGAATAGAATATCTAGTTGGTGGTCTTGTTTCTCTTTTAAATTAGTTCGTTTGTTTAATACGATATTCAGCGGCAGTACTGAAATAACATTCAATCATACACGTCGCGGTGCTCGTCGTCGCATCCAATTAACAGAAATAAGACAAGTTACAAATTGTCCGCACACCGCGCCGCGCCTTCGCTACGGAGAATTTAGCACCGTCAACGCTCACAACACACTGATTTACTTTTTAATGACACGTCGAAATACATTTGTAAAAGGGACAAAGAAATGTTTTGACACGACACAGAATTTCAATCTATAAGAACTTAGAACCAGTTGAGAACTGAAGATCACGTATACAAGATGCTTTTTTGTTGCATTAAATCACTTCCCTCAAAGTCACGATGTGAGATTTTAACATACTGTAACGAATTAAACAAATTATTTAACCATCGAGCCATTTATTCCGTATCTGACTAAACAAAATCAACGTCACCATAGCAACCACTATTTGACATACCAAAAAAATAAAAAATAAAACATAGAATCAAAGAAGGATCTATATGTCAT
>JAODUI010000025.1:7948799-7961430 GCA_027563995.1 Papilio gigon
CACCGAGTTGCACGTGAGTTAAGCCGTTTTATAAGTTATATAGTGAAATGTCTCACGAAAGTTTTAATAGTTTAAGTGGTCCTTTTTATATATGGTACGTATGATACAAGTGTTTCATTCTTTTGGTATTTTCTCGTCGGTCCAGATCAAGCAACTCAAACAATTTCCAGGGGCCTTAAACTACATTTCCATAATTCACTAGGCAGATTGTGCTACAGTCTAAAGATTAAGAATTTCGATTGCCTATATATGGTAGTGAATTCGTATCCTCCTAAGCGACTATTGCAGCGAACCGTGTCCTAACACGGCAGGCTTATTTGCAACGGTTCATTAAATTGTAACAGTTCTTGTTTACTGCGATCTATCAAATGAAATGATACGTTAAACCTCTCGTTAAACTTTAAACAATGCGGTTTTTTTGTACAATTCATTCAATTACAATGAATTGTATATTACAAAATAAGTATTAGCTCTACTGCCGTGTGATTTAAGTCGTTTTAAAAAAAATAATGTTATTCATAAAAAAAACTTAATTTCCGCTTCTTTAATTAAACACCCATTCGTTTCGTAACTGTCTTCGTACTAGAACCTCTTTTGGCAACAGAAGAAGAATCACAAAGAGCGAAGGAATCAGCGCTTTTCACGTTCGGTGATTTCATTTGTATTTTAAAGCAAAGAAACTTGTCCAAATATATTTCTTCATATTGCATTTTAATGACTCAACAACATTATAATAAATTCAAATACTTATTGGGTATTTAAATTGTAGGTTGATGCAATATAATTCTACTAGCCGGTCGCTGTCTACAGCAGTGAACTTGCCGAGCCGTATTATGGTATAGTATTGTATTTTAAAGCAAAGAAACTTGTCCAAATATATTTCTTCATATTGCATTTTAATGACTGATCATCATTACAATAAATTCAAAAACAACTTTTTGGATATTTAAATTGTAGGTCGACGCAATATAATTCTACTAGCCGGTCGCTGTCTACAGCAGTGAACTTGCCGAGCCGTATTATGATATAGCTAATCTAGATTAACTACGCATTACTTTACTCAACGCACCACTCCTAAACCGATCGAACAGTTTCGCTAATTCCTTTTTTGTTGTGTTCATTATTGCCAGCGAAAGATTGCAATGAAGGTAAAAACTAAAAGAAAGTTTAGTTTAGAAAAGAAAACGTCTACCGTGGATGAACATTTATAATCTCCGGAAGACTGGACTTTGTCGACGGAAGACACCGAACCGCCTAAGGTTTCGAAGATAAGGAGAAACGAGACAATACTGTTGTTGTTAATTAAAATTATTTTGATTTCAATAGTTAAAAACTTTTTAAATTTAGTTACATCTCGTTAGACCGCAACCGGACGTTGGAAGTAGAGCCGACGGCGCCGCGCTGCGATTGTAAGATTACTTCTCTGTTTGCGTTCAAATTAATTAAGTTTTATAACTTCAATTGTCGCAATTAAATATTATAACTGCTCATTAAGGATGTTTAGTACTGTTTAGTAATTTATTTGATGATGGAACAAATTCACCGGGAGGAGGTCACCTCTTTGTCGCAAATATAATCGAGTGTTAAATGATATAAACAGTTTAGTACGCTATTCTGTAAGTACACGTAAAGGTTTTAAAGTACTATTAAGTTTTAAACTTTTTCTTTGCGATAAGACAAGACTTAGATAAAAAACCGTTAACCGAATACGAAACCTGTGGAAAAACTGTTACATTTCAAAAGATATTGTTCACAAAAATAGTTTAAGCAAATACAAATTATCTAATTAATCAAATTGTAACATACCAATCTCTGAGGGATTAGTAACAAGGCAATTTAATTAGTAAATCATTATTATTATCTTAAAAACATTCACCAAAGTGAATTTAAAATGGCAACACAGATAGGAAAACTTTAGGTGTAGTCACATCTCTTTCTGAATAACACTTACAAAGTGACAAAAATTAACAGTTACAAACACACTTCAAGTAAATTAAAGAGAATATTCAACAAATTGTCTTCATCTTTATAACCATAAATGATGAAACAACGCAACAGGCCCGCTTGCGCCAGAAGTTCAAGTAACTTTGTTTTAACAAAGAAATCATGTTTTTTGCAATTCCAATAATCGTTGATAAGTTAATCATCAAAGTATCAATAATTCCTAAAATAATTATTTTTCAAACATCACTTTACAAAACAATTTGACAGAGACTCTACACGTCGTATTTTTTCATAAAACTCATTCACCAATTGAAAAGTATCATTCAATAATTAAAATTTATTAGTATATTGATTTAAGCAATTAAAATTATACATAAATCGATAATATTAAGTAATTTAAGAGTAGAATTCAAAAAACAGAACTTTTCACAACTTAAGTTTCAAACATACCTGCCAAAACAGCCGACGCCGCCAAACTGCGAGAGCTCGAACACAATTAATTTATTGATCCGATGGAATTAAAAATGATTTAATCAACATTTCACAATTCAATGACGAAATCTGAATGATATGATTTCCGCGAGCAACCGTCCGTTCCGGCCTCGATGCATGTGTTGCATCAGGCACGGTCGGGATACGACTAAGGTTGAGGGCTAGTGCTTGCCTACAATCTGAACTGACTGCGGCCGCTACGCCCACCAGTTCGCTATTTATTTGAAACAGCCATCGACGTATTGCATCTCGCTTACCTTCATGGGCGACGCAGCGACCAATAGATTTTATTCAGCCCGGGGATGACTATATTTAACTTTAAATTTCCATTTCGTATTTTTTTACTAGCACGAGTTTTCACTCAACCCTTATTGCATTATAAAGTTATCTGTGATTATTCATTTAGGCACTCAGGATTTTTAAAAGACAACTTGACATTTTAGAAACATTAGTCTAATATCTTTTATTAGCGATTGACGTAATTATTTTGTTTTTTTACAATTAATAAATGTACATTTTACTCAATCCTTTTGTGTTGCACTAACCGCGATTTGGGATGCGCCATCTACTGCGAATGTCCGCAAACGAAGTTCCGTGTGTGCACTTGAACGTGCTTTAGCTGCCAAGGTTACGTTTGGAAAATCGAAGGCCGTTTTAGTGAATGTGCTTGAATTTTCTCCGAATATTATACTTATTTTTTTATTGTTTTATTGCTTTTTTTTACGTCTTTATCAACAGTGATGATGTTATATTATATATTTTGTATGTACAACATCATCAGAGCGTCACTCTTACGGTGAACGAAAACATCGTGATGCAACCTGCACATAATGACGAACAAATTCAGATAAGTGTGAAGTCAACCAACGCGCACTGGACCAGTGTTGTACACTATGGCCTAGTCACCCCTAATAATGTTTAGGGACGTATAATGAGCTAATGTTGATGATGTAGAACTTGAAAATGTGTCTCTTTTTTTTCTTGGTCACAACAACACACGTGAACGTATGGATTAGTTTCACGTATTCTTATTTTGTTGTGTTTTTTATAGTCAAGACAAGATTCTTATGAAAGGAAATTAATAATGTGATAGTTTGGGTAATTCGCAACATTTGGATTGTCAGTTGAGATAGGACAACGCCTGTCGGCTCTGCCCGCCACTTCGCTAGCTCCAAAAGGAATGTATTTTTCCGTTTTCGCTTCGCTCCTATTGGTCGTATTGTGGTATTGTATAGCCTTCCTCGATTAATTGCCTACCAACACGAAAAAAAATTCAATTGCAACCAATAGTGCCTTATATCATTAGTATAGTAGGAATTCGGGCGGTCTTCTGAATTGTTATTGTTAAAGGTCATCGATAACTCTAACGTATTGTAGCGCCGACTGTGGACTTACACAGTTCATAGTTACACTACAGTAACAGGTATCTCAAAGATCACATAAATTAATTAAAAGACTATTTTATATATTAGTAGGAATAGATAAAACGGAGTTTTTTCAATACTGGTATGTAAATAGTTGGTCGTATATTGAGAAATATATGACTAAGACACAGGTCTATTCCAAGCTAGAGATGTAGACAAGTGAACCGAGCGCAACAACGTGTATAACGCTCTTACCACATGAATGAATCTTTTTAAATCTGAATACATTTTCGATTCGAGAAAATGTACTTAATCTCCTATGTTTGTTTATTCATTTTTATTGAATGACGTACTGTACGTGCAGTGTTACACGTGTAATGTCAATCTTACGGAACAGTTTACTTATTTTGTGCGTTGATAAAACTTGCCTGCCAACTGTTGCCGGGGTTTCTTAACATCGTGACTCCCCACGCCGCATGAGCACATTGTCACTGATTTCAATCTTATTGACATACTAAGAAAACGTACGTATCTTAAGCTGCTACTTTCTTATTCCTAAATATAATAAGAAATATATTGTTCAAAGTATTGTGTTCAAGTCAAACGATATTATTATCGCCATCTATTGACAATAACGTGTTTTAAAATGTCTTAGCTAAATAATATCTTTAAGTTATAAATAATGAAAAACAAATTGTTTCACGGAAGTTAGTAAATTTTAGAAAGAGAAGAAATCAGAGCAGTCTATTGTCTTACTGATATTTTAAATTCGAAAGTTTGTTAAAAGTTTTGCAGAACTGTTTCCTGGATCTTGATAGAATTTTGCGTAGATTTTATTAGAGTGGCGCTGCTATCGTCAGATAGCGCCAGTTGGATGCCCTGGTAATTATTTTAAATAACAATAATAGAGATATAACCAGTAAATAAATCGGCCTTCCTGAAACCTTAGAAGTTAGTGTTCATTACCCATACGATTGCCTGCATGTAATTACAAAGTTGTGCCCTGGGCCAATGTCTGAGAATAGAATAATGACAAACATCGAATAATCTCGAACAATCGAGTCGATAATGTCAATTAAAGTCACATTGATTCAAACCGAAAATAAAATTGACATTAAAACATCAAAATTTTGTTTACACCGGTTTATACTCTGTTTTAATTCTCAAAATACTTATATTCTTAAACTTTCTTATTCTAATAAATTATACCATAGTAAGTTAACAAAATGTCGGCATCCTTAGATTCATCTTTAGATCCCATGGAAGAGATTCGTTTTAGGAAAAAACACGGCGGTCTGTGGGCGGAAATTCAAAAGTGTACACATTTTACATTTGACGAGTTAGAAAGTGAGTGGCTTTATTACATCAACACACATCAAATAACTCACACATAGATGAAGGCTTACCTCGTATCGTGTCCCTCGTTGAGGGTTAATGAATCAGTACGGCGTATGTATGTGTGCGTTGCACACCTAAACATGTCGTGTAAAAAAACCAAACCATTGCCGTCTCTGAAGAACAATGCCAGGCGCATTCATCGAATATTCACTTTCAGATATCATGGTTATATTTTTTAAAATACAAAAGCGGGACGACAAGCCTGCCGCATCGGACTTGATATCCAGGTATTTATTTTATTTATTATATACGTATATCTGTGATAATACATATATACATCAGTCCTTCAAGTCCAAGAGGCGAATATACCGACGCTGCTAGACACGGCATTTCGATACAAAGTTACAAACTTTTTTCATTGGCCTAAGATGTAGATTAAAATAAACGCCTCCATCGCAAAATCCTCATAACTCTTTACTTACACTATTTTTTTGTTTATTCAATGGTACTGATACAAATATACTAGTAGTTTTAGATAGGACATTATCACAACACTTATAATTAAGGAGATTAAGTACATATGGTCGCAGGTATTGTCAAGAATTCCAAACTCGTCAAAATAAAATTTAGACGTATCTATATTAATGACTTGATTTTTTTTTATCAGAGCTCACTTCAGGGACGTGCTCCACACCGGTCTCGGTATGACAGATTCGTACATGATGGAGAGAGTGATGGTGGCGCTGGACCGGGGCACTTCTCCCTATGTGACGATGGCTACATTTGGCAAGGCCATGTCACTATATCTCCGCGGCAGCCTGGAAGAGAGAATCACTTATGCCTTCACCGTAAGATGGTTTTATGATGTTTTTCAATTATTGCGTAGGTTAAGAAAACCTTCGGTTATTAAATATAATTAATTTTTTAGCTTTGGTTGGTCATTCTACATAGTGTTCTTTTATTCATCATTAGATTTTGCACGCGACTCTGTCCGCGCGGAATTTAAAAAAAATATATACAATGCATGCAATCTATCTCTGCGCGAGATTTCCTTCAGATCTGTGTAGCTGTAACAATATTACTTACTAACATACATCTATCAATGTAAACTTTCGTATTTATAAAATAATTATCCGAACCCTATTGTAAAATAGTTTTAATTAGCTTTCAACATTTTTAGTGCTACGATTTATTAGGGGAGGGTTATTTGCGACGGGAAACGATGTATCAATTGATGAAAAAAAGCTTAGCCAAAGCTTCGAGGGATGACGACGTGGAGGAAGCGGTTAAGGTAAAATCGAATTAAATCAAAGTGGAACCCTTTGTAACTATTAAATCAACTTAACATCACACCTTCATGGACTATTCGGATTATAATAGTAGTAGGTGGGGAGAACATCGATGACTTCCAATGAATTTCCATTGCCGAATAAAAGCATACGCTTGACAAATATTTGTATCTCTGTTTTTTTTTTGAGCAGGAAAGGGACAACTATATGTGCTTTTTTATTGTTTCGATATTGTAGACTCTAACTTTTTTAGTTAACGTTCTGTTGTTCTGGAGCGAAAGAGATAACATGCTTTATGTGAATGCGTCGATAGTATTACTGCTGCTAACGATCCATTCCTATGTTTCCAATATAATTAAGATTTTTTTACAAGCGCCCTCTATTGATCAACCGTAGAAATATGTGAGACCTTAAAACAAAAGAAACTTGTTCTTGAATTATTTTCCTACCAGATAATAGATGGCGCTACCTGTATACGAAAGAAACGAAAGCTTATGTAATGTACACGATAGTGTAATGCAAAATTAAATAGTTAATTAAAATTTGATTTCTCCCCAACAACAGGAACTTGTGGATATAATGTTGAAACGTATGGACGCCGATTTGGATGGGGTTATAAATTTTAATGATTTCCATGTTTCCGTGACCAAAACGCCCTCCTTACTCGAGAGTCTTGGATACTGCCTGCCGGAGCGGCCAGCCGTGTACGCCTTTGTTTCCACGTGGTGCCCAGCCTGGAAATCTATGTGAAGATGGTTTACCATATTGTGTATAAATCGATCAATAAAATTTGGTTCACGGCGCTGACATGTATTAGCTTGAATCCATTTACCAACTGCGCCGCTGCGCCACAGCGGACCTGATCAGCTTTTATATACAGGCTACTTCAGGCCGTCAAATGTTTTATATTTTAAATTACAATCAAAAGTTACGCAAACAATTGTTTTGTGATCATTAAATACCATTATATCTACATACTTAGACATTTTTTTTCTGATCAAGTATACTTGTTACGTAATAATAACATAGAAAATGGTAACAATAATTTAATACAATAGTCTGTAAAGAAATTGGTTAAGAATATACAAGCACAGGCCGCCCCAGCCCCGACAGTTAACAAAGGGCTGTATGTTTAATTAATTCCTTTGACTCTACCCCCGTAATAGAGTGCTATTCCCTACCAATTTTACTTTACTGATTTGAAATTCAAAGATTTGTGTAATTACGCATAAAGGATTTCATCAAAATGTCTCATTTATACTATTTACATATAGATCTGAAACGATAGTTAATTGTCTTGTGTGAATCTGGTTCTATCCTACACTGGCCTCGACAAACTATGTTTCACATTCCAAAGTCAAATTGTAAAACATCCTAATTTTGAATCGCACGTCTTATTTTTTTTTACCATTAAGATATTGTTTTCAGTTTCCCAAAAGTTGAAGTTTCTCGTTCGAACACACTATTTCATTATGTACACTGGTTTTTAGATCAGTATAGAAATTCTAGGGATGGATGTAAATTTATACATTTATTTATTTATTTATTTATTAAGACAAGCCAACAGTATACATATAAAAAAGCTATTACAAAAATCACAATTACATTATATATCAGTATTTATATATATGCCAACAACAGGCTTGTACAAATAATTAGACGCATTCGTTTTATACACTATTATATATTTACAATTTTATACAACTTGTTTCTGAACGAGTTCAGTCCGTCGCTAAATATGACGACATCAATACTGTTACAGAAGTTATATTCATTACATATGCGGACCGGGGGACTACTGCGACCGAGATATATGAAGACTGATAGAAATGTGTGGAAGAATTGTACATAGACAGAAGTGGACGCTCATGACGATGAGGGTCTGTACATATAATATAGTTCAAATCAATACTTGTATAAATTCATATATTCTTTAAAGATATGCATTCAGCGTATTTTTTTAATTAATATCAGTTGCGATAAATAACATATGTATAAATAGACGACAGCTTTGCAACGAATTCATTATAAATTCATTGCGTCAGGTGACTGCGTTTAGAATATCGTGCATGTACATGTTGTCACATCCAATGCCGCCTACACAAAGTTTACGGTTCAGTGTTGACCTTAACTAACAAATGCATGGCCAACTTTAATTACGAATTTTGTATTGCTAAAATGTAAATGCAATTTTCATTCCGGATTTAATTTAGATTGCATTTAAAATATTATTTTGATAAAAATTGATGTGGATTTGTTCATAGCAAGGGAAGTTGAGTAGGACTGAGATGGGTGGACGATGATGGGTTAAGTTATTGCCCGACTCCTGGGTCTTATTACAGTAATACTAGAACTGATGTAAAAATAGATACATTTGTAAAAATCGGAAACTTAAATGTTTCGTACTGGACTGGCCGGCAATAATGTTGGTCGAATAAGATCGCACCTATTTGCCATAACTTATCTGACTACTTATTACTTAACTCGCTTTTATCGTATAAATGAAAACACCCGCTTCGCTTCGCCACTGTACCTGTTAAAGTGTAAATCGGGCGTGAAGGACAAAAAAAAATGACGCCGGCGTCGGGAACAGCGAGTGCGAAGTGATTGATTAAACTGAAATTATGGATGATTAATTATCCGAAGCACAGCCTTTGCCCTTTACACTACCTTCAGAATATTTATATATGCGTCACATTTTTATCTATAATTCATTATATACTTAAAAACGCTTAAACATATCTATTTATTTAAATAATAATTTACTTCACGGACTCATTAACATATAATTCAAATAGCTACGGACATTAAAATATTGGAATATATATGATGAAGTAAAGACATTTAATTAACCTGTATATGTATATCTAGATTTGTCTTATTAAGAAAACATTGAAATGTATAGTTTAGAGGAAGGAGCTCCGAGTTAGTATCCACATTAATTTTAAGTTGCGGCAGGTAAACGCGAAGTTTTATAATAAGTGCGCGGCAACAGGGGACGCAGTAAAACTTGGAGAGTGAGTCACATCTGTCCCATTTACCTATTTACGATCAAGTGAGGAAAATGACTTAATATATATACAATTTACTTGGCGGAAGAAACACTGAATAACATTGTAAAGTTTTTAATAATATTCTAAGAGTTAAGCTTCCCATTATAAATTCTACGCTTCTAACATATTTATGAAAATAGGTCTACAAAGCGGGCTTCGAATCTAATTATGCTGTGATGGATGTCATAATGTGGTCTACTCAATAGTCAGGGGTGATTAGCCCATAAAGCACGCCGGCACACTGCTGGTTGCCTGACATTACACTTGTCTTTGATTTTATTCGAAGATATTCGGAGATTGCGTCACGATGTTTTGTCTCACAAACAAGCTAATCAAATAAACGTTGGAACATATGAAATACTAAAATCGAATAACACATTGCTACATGGCGGGGATCGAACCTAAACGTAGATATCACTATAGACGTACAAATAAATTAATTGGGAAGATTTCCTTTAAAAACGTGACAGTTAATGTCACGAAATAGAATTTCTTGTGTATTGACTTTTTATCCAATGTCGATATGAATAGGGACAGAACGGGAAAGTAGGTCATCTGAGAACATGTTGTTTTAACGCCATAAAAGCGACATCTCACGTCATTGGATTCAATTCTCGTTGTGGCAAATGCTATCGTGGCGTGTGCTTTCCTCAATATATTCATGTTCCCAAAATTATTAGGTTAGTAACATTCCTCTCATTACGAAATATGTCCATTGTCCATGAAACATGTTCCATTATATATTCATATTTTCATATATAAATTCTACATTAGAGATTAGTAATTAAGGCCTGTAACCAATTTTGACTTATTTTAGTAAAATACGTCGTTATCGCCTTTTTCCAGTCTACCTAAAATCCATGAGTTCTGCAGAAAAAGTATTGGACACGGTTGCTTTTAGACTCTGTTTTTAAGAAACAGACGGTCTCTTTATTTAACTACTCCACCCGGACGGCAAGCAATGGCGAGGTTTTTAAATAAAAAAATCAAAGTAAAAACGATCTAATAACATTAACAAAGTAACCTATAATTAATTAAAATTTTGAAAGACTTCCTTCCTAAGAATTATTATTGATACCGCCAATCAATCCCTCGAAATTAACCTTTTATTATGATATAGATATTTGCTTACCTATAGTCTATTCACGCATCGTTGCTAACCGTTCGACCAACCTGTTGCTGACGGTTAGCGAAAAATAAAATGGTTCTATAGTACAGGGAACAAACACTCGTTATACTATATATAGGACTAGCTTTTGCAAGCATCTGCCTCCGCACAGAATAAAAATGTACGTAACTTATGCGTTCTTCAAACTATGTTCAATATCTATCTATAAACCGAAATCTCTTGAGCCATTTTGGAGATAATGATTAGAAACATCAAGGTATCCGTCTGTCATAACTTTTGCACTTATAGTATTAGTATTATTGTGAGCCTTATCTAAATGTATTATGACATAAACTTATATAATATATATAATATATATAACTTCTTTATGTTAATATATCATTCATTACTTATCAATCTTTTTTTCATGACTTAGCAATTTAGTTTGCCAGGTCCATGTTGGAAATGCACTCAGTTTAATTCGCTTGTTTGAATACATGAATGTATTAACGTTGTGTACACATGATTGCTTTAGAATATGCATGATTTAAGTTGCCTCATAGTTTCGCTGCGGTTATTTTGTAAATGTGTTGGAAATTGACTGAAGCCGCCTAGTGTAGTTTCTATTGATTGTTTCTAACGTATAGGTCATTGGCACGATTGAAATAGATTTGTCAAATCATTGTCAAATACTTGTTATCTGATTTATTGTTTAGTTGGACAGACAATTTTTATTTATATCAGACGCTAGTGTACCGAAGCTTTATAGGAAACAGATGTGAATATGTTCATACCTCATTTCTTTCTTCTGTACCTTCCTTCGGGAGAGTCAACTGCCCCCTGTACGCACCTCCGCGACACACTAGCCTTGATCCTGTATTCGTAAGTTGGTGATATTTGCAACAGTTTCTATTGATTTCCGTTCAACACACGTTGAATTGATTAATTAGGGAATAGGTAATGTATTTTCAGTTGAATAATATGTTGCATTGAATAGTAAATATTGCCAAAATTACTTTAAATTCGAAAGAATTGTTCAGGAGTTCACTAACGTTTATTTTAAGTTGGTGAATAATTTATTATCACATTTAAAATGCTTTTATTTACTGCATTTTATCTACATTTTGTATACACGTGTGCTTCGTCACGTTCGTACTTTGGGATGAAATCAATCTAAAAAACAAAAACGAATCAGTAAATGTTGTTAACTTTATATCGTATAAGAAAATTAAGTAAGTACTGGAGTTAGACAACCTAGTTCCTACATTCCCCGTTAACTGCACACATGCACACGTGCAAAGCAACATTCCATTCGCTGTGGACATCCGCAATTAAAAGGAGCTTTCGTCATTTAACAATGCAAAATAACTAACAATTTCATCTTAAACGTTGAAGTTTGCAAGTCTTTTATCTAAACTTTGAAGTTGAATCTTTACGTGAAATGTAACCATCAAAGGAACTACAAAGAAATACCTGAACTTTTGTATAGTTGCTCAATAGTAAAATACTTCAAAGCCATTTCACTGAAATGCAGTGTTCGAGTAGGACGAAGCCTTCCACGACAACGAGAGTAATATATTATTTAATAAATCGAGACATTTGTTATAACTCAGTTCAATTACTTTAAATTTTAATTCACTTCAGCTTTATTTGAATTCGTATACTCGTACAAATAACCTGCGTTTTATCTGAACAATGGATCCATTTCAAAAACAATACATAGGTTAGTTGCTAATTATATTACTTCCCACAGTCGACTCAGCATATTTCAAGGCACTTTTAAATCAAAATAAATTAAATCGTTTCACTGAATAACACAATTGAACTTATAATATTATTTTTTGCCAAGTATCAGCTTTAAAGGTCTTTCAATAAGCAGCCACTTGTTGCCGCTTCGAAACGTCGCGACTCTACCTGTGAAGTAGGATATAGCTAATGCTAGTTTAACACGATAGCAGGAAAATATATTATTCTACCGGACACATTTTTTTTTATTTTATAATGTTAACAATAATAGGTATCACATATGATACACTCCACATC
>JAODUI010000025.1:7983045-8000861 GCA_027563995.1 Papilio gigon
ATGGAGTGACTGGGCTCAAGGGCCCCCGAGAGGGGACCTCGGCTTGGGCTGTCACTCATTACGCGCTTAGCATTCCGCTTCAAGGATGCCCGAGAGGGCCGAACCTTGATCAGTTGCTGTTATTGCTACATCTAGCATTACTACCACTTCGGAAAGCGTTTGCGCTGGGAGAAGTGGCGGGAGAAACTCCAGCAACGCTTCTGTCAATAACAAGTGAAAACCTGCCTGCAGGTAATCATTCTCGCGATATGGCCATATCGCGAGAATGATTACCGTAGTCGACAGCGATGAAGTGCGGTCTGTGTGCATTGTTTGTTTTGCCCTGGCCTGTGCGATTGTTAATGCATCGTCTTGAAAGTCAAGAACGTGCCTAGGTCTCCGATAATCATGGCGGAAAATACCGAGCGCGATTGGGTTATAGGTGGCGGCACCTACAACTAACGGGTTGGATATTGCATAGTGTAAAACTCAAGCAGTTTGTACAAAAACAATTATTCAAATCTGTGCCGTATTTGCTGAACTCCTACATAACAATATTAAAAAATTAAACTTTACTCGTAGTACAGCCCTATAGTTCATTCACCCTGATGAAGGACTCCCGACGAGCCCGAAACTAGTCGGTACCTACACCGATCAATACGTGAGTTAAGCCGTTTTTATTAGTAGTTTAAAATTAAAAAAGTCGGCGTTTCATATAGTAGCATAGTATGCATTGTATTCATATGCTATAACACTGTATACAATGTCAGTCTCTGTCGATAGTATGTAAATAATTGTAGTTTCATTGCTCACAAGGTACATGTATATATTAAATATGAAATGAAATAAAACACTTTTTTAATCGTTTTTATTTCCACTACTGTTACATCAAGATATTTATGGTACTTAACTAATGACAAGAATTTGAAACTCCTTACTAAATCATCAGTTCTAAGTTCGTAAGAGTTTGTAATCCCTAGATGTTTCGACAGTCGCATGCGCCTGTCCGTCAATCCGCGTATCCACTAGACAAAAATTAAAGGGCAAAATATTGCACCATATGTTGAATTTAGAATGTGGAAGCAGAACTTTCGTTTAACGTTTGTGCGTTCACATAACATTCAGTGGTCGAAGGAGCTACGCAACCGTAGCTCGTCCGACCACGTTTCAGCGGCCGAGGTAACGTTGCGCGCCATTTTTCTATGTCCCGCGTTGTTTTGCAAACGTTTGCGAACATGGTGAGCGCCGCGTGTTGCATGTTTATTGTTGCATATTGGTTCAAGGGACTACGGCACATACGACTTGACCGCAATGGGACCGGGATCTCGAAGTGATTAATAGTAATGCTGATGCTCTTACGAACTTAATACAGTCGAACCTGGATAAGCCTGGGTGCAAGGGAACGCGATATATCTCCCAGTCACTGAGTATCCAGCTTATAAAGGACGCGGCAATTGCCACTTAATCGAATTTATTAAAGAACTACAATGAGGTCGGACAAAGGATATATTTGAATAGTAAGAGACAAGCTGCGAAAAGACTTATCGTAATTACTTAAACTATTAAAACTTTCGTGAGACATTTCACTATACTACTTATAAAACGGCTTCACTCGCGTGTAAATCGGTGTCGGTACCGACTAGTTTCGAGTCCATCGGGGGCTCTTCTTCAGGGTGAGTGGGAACGGTACTATAGCGCGTTCGCGGCCCGACGCTCACACCGATGAGCTCGAAACTAGTCGATACTGACACCGATTTACGCGTGAGTTAAGCCGTTTTATAAGTAGTATATCGAAATTACACAAAAAAAAACATGAAAAACGGACGCTATTCAGAATTTATTTTTGAATTTGTGATGAAAATAAAAAAAATCAATGCTGACGTGTATACGAACCGGACTCGAGTTTTACAAGTTTGAGAGTTACGTAGTTGTCTTGGTGACGTTTCTCGCGTGTCCTGTTGTGAGTGTATCAGCAGCGAAAGGAACTCTCACTTATTTCAAACTAAGTAGGGAAGGCTGACGACTGCGCCGACAGTCACCCCTCAATAATTTAAGATGAATTTAAATAACGTGGCACGTGTCATCTTACAGAATGCCTTAAAATTACTAATACAGACTGTTTTACAGTGTCTGCCAGTTAAAATCTAAAAATCCACCAAAGTTTTAAAACACTGGGGCCAAATAAACTAGGTCTCAAAACTAAAAAAAAGTATGTGGGCACATTTAGCCTAGTTCTCTTACACACTATTTCACAGCAGAAAGACTTACATGGTAAAACGAAATATAAACCATATACAATAAATGTGAGCGCACCACGGGCGGCCGGTGCTGCTCAACAACAAAAACTAATCAGCGACTCCTCAAACTTTTCTATTTAAAAAAATCTAAAATAACAAGAAACTAACAACGTAAAAATTTAAAAAAAACAAACAAAATAACCTCTAAAGACAAGCTACAAAGTAGCCTAAATTAAGTAACAACTGATGCAGAAAATTGAAACACAAGGGTACAGCTACAATACACTGTGTAACATACCTTACTTATCCGACGGTTAATAGACACCAATGTAATATTACCTTATAATACTAACACGAGAAGAAAACAAAAGTTGGGGGGTCGAAATAGGTTGTAGGCATCAGAAGGGAGTGATACAGACTTTTGTAGGGTAGGCAGGGGCAAGGGCATATTGTCTAACACAATAACTGCGGTAAGCGTAACATATGAACAGATGAAGAACAATTAATATGTTTGTATTAATTATCTCACTAATTTGACAACATCAAGAAACGGATCTAACGCTCGGTTTACCACCAGTCCAGCGATCGGTTACAGCGCTGGATCATACCTCGACTAATATAAACAACACTGCAATCGCATTGTGTGTATTAGCGTGGCCGTACATGTTTCAGTTGCTGGACTGGAATTGTGTAAATTGAGCATAGCACAAAACACTAAGATATATCGTCACATACCACTGTCGTGATAACTAATAGATAATGCGCGGGATGACAGTGTGTTGGGTACACAAGTTAGAAGACAGTGGCAGCCCAACAACGAAATGCATCCATTGACGATACGCGTGTTCCTACGTACATTTAGATATAGACGTCCGCCCAAACGTCAGACTGCATTAAAATGGCTACAATATTATGTCTGACAAAGATTACAGTAAGACGTCGAAGATCATTCTGACACCTCCCCTTACAAAGTATCCACATATTTATTCTTCAATATTCACTCGGAAAAGTTATTTAGAATTCCAAAGAAAAAAAAAACAATTTTTATAATGAAAACTAAAATTAAACTGTTCTTTTAGTTATTTAAAACAAATTGCCGTTTTACTTTTTCCTATTATGTACAATTATGTTAAACATTGCCCCGACAATCAAGATACGTGAGAGAATTTCGTTATTCAAAACAATAATTGAAATTTTGGACCACATTAAAGCTTTTAGCCCCTATCATTTAGCTCTAACGATAAATCAGCCTTGAGACAAATCCGTATAATTATTTTTATTTAATTTTCAACTCCTTTCACACTCAAAAATAACACGAATCGAACTAAAGTCGTTAGCTTTAGAAAAGAAAAAAAAATTCTTATTAAAAATATGCAATAAAAGAAAGTACAATATTAACATCGACCTAAGAGACGTTCGTTTACAGCGTTATACGAACATTTCCTTATAATAACATAAATGAGTATGTTTTAATAGGAGGACAGATAGGAACCCTTCGACTCCCGGTAAAGGGTTGTGTCAGACACACCGTGCTAACGATGTATTACTAATTTTAAGAACGTGAATGTTACATCTATATTAATATCTAACAAATATCGCTCCATATATACGAGAGCCAGTACAATAAGAGAAGTAAGTCAATAAAAAATGTTACTCCTTCCGTCTGCCGAGCCGACGGCGGCCAGTGCATAGACGTCAAGCGTACGCGTGCACCGCCGCCCCTGACGGCTCGCGGCCGCAGCAGAGACGCAGGCGCAGCCTGGCGGCGGCGTTCACCGCCGTGCGCCGAGCGCTGCTCGCGATGTCCCATAGAAACGTGATTCAGGACAACGCTGTCGACCCAATCCGAACTAACATTTTTTATGGACGCTGATTTCGATGCAAACTTGAAGCATTTAAAATTATAATTTAAAATGCTTCAAGTTTGCAATTGTGCAAAAAATTGTGGATACAATTAAGAATTAAAAAGAAATTAAGAAGCATTTAAAATTATAATTTTAAATGCTTCTTAATTGTATACACAATTTTTAAAAAAGTAAATTATTTATAAAATAGTAAAAATAACTGTACACTAAAAGAAGCAAGCCGCATGTGTATAGGTCTTGTACATTTACAAAAGCTTGCTCCTAAATCTCACCCTGAGTCAGGACTGAGCGCAAAAACAACGACTTAGTCGTACTCTTGTTTGTGGCTCACAGATGACAAGGGCATTAAAAGAAAATCTCAATAAAAAAACAAAACCAAACAAACAAAAAAAAACTTGAAAATATATATTAAGTAGCCATGGCCTGACCAGGAATTTAGAAAATGTATCTAAAAAAAAACTTAAATGTTTTTGTAATTTAACCGCAATTAAACTGTTACGCAATCAACATATATATTTTAATTAAATACATATATTAAATTAAATTTGGCGATGTTCTCTATATTCCTGGGAAGGCCATGTGGATCGTGTCCGTGTGCGTGTGGCTGCAGTGTCGTGGGTGCGGTGTGGGTGCCGTGTCAGTGCCGTGTCAGTGCCGTGCGGGTGCCGTGCGGATGCCGAGTTCAGTGAAGCGATCGATTTAGTATTCGGGCGATATGTCGCGGTTGCGGCGCGGCTTAGCATCGCGCTTCTTCCGCTGCTTCCGGGCTGCTCCGACAAATAAAATAAAAATACGTTATAATAGTGTTTGGTCATACGATAGTTTCTATACATGGATGTTTGTTTCCACATGACTCTGATATTTGGAACAGAGATAGATCACTAGGTGTCTTTTTTCATTTCTTGCGGCTGGAGTCGCGGGCTACCGCTAGTTTAATTTCGAAATATTTTTCTTACTAATATGTTTCATGCCACTACAATTTTTCTGAGCTCGAACAAAGAACCGATGGCATCGGCGGCGTTAAGACAACTCAACACTAGAAACTGTTCGGGAATTAGGAGCAGAATCGCTTCCCACCTTCCCCTTCAGTCTTGTAGCGCGAGACTAACGGAAAGTTCATATGTGATGCAAAGGCAACAGTGGTCGCAGAGCACTCGACCATGCTAATGAAAAGCTACTCATCTCACCTCGATTGGATGAACCTTGCCGCGTTGGAATATCGCTCTGCGATGGCCGACTCGACGAGGCCGAAGTGGGCGCGCGCGAGCCGTCGGATGTGGACGCGGAAAGCTTTTCGAGCACTCGGACTTTCTCCAAATCTGCCCGATACTGAAGCCTCGCTGAACGACGCTAAGCACATAAAAAACAAACAACTTTAGTACATGCAGTAATCATGTCTTTGGTCACTAAGGTGTGCAATGTGGCATAGAACGTCCCGTGAAAAAATGTAGTACATGCAGCGCTAAAGACAGAAGAATTAAGTGCAAACGCGAAGTTTTATCCAGGCGCTAGTAGGAGGAAAAGCAGGGGAGGAGAAGTGCTAGGTGCATCCCGGGAAAAATACGATAGCAGTGGAAAAAGTGGACGGTGATAAAGCAATATGTACGTCGTATCATGTACCAGCAATGATGATCAAAACTTCAAAAGCAACAAACGCATAAGCTCATGTACTGCTATCAAGACGTTTTATAACCGTTAATGAAGCCATCGAGATCCGTTGGCGGCCGCGACCGCCTGATGCAACGTCGTTTCCGAGAGGGCATTCCGCTAAGGTAAGCATTGCTAAATGGTGGTTGATCGCTGCATTGCACGGACTGGTCGCTCGAAAGCACGGGCACCCACTCGTCGTCCCAGTGTTGGATGATCAGTACTGGCGGTATCTTCTGCTGCTGTCAAATAACACTTATACATTAAGAGCTTGCTAAACAAGTAACAACAGTTCATTACGCCTCAGCTGGTTCTTACGGTTCTACCAAGTGCACAGCGACAACTACCTACCCGTGCTCCGCCGTACACTCTACTGCCTAACACGCACACTAGGTAACTATCAAAATTACCTAAACTCCCATCTAAAGCAAATGACAAATTGTAAGTTTAAATTAATTACAATAAACTAAAACATAATAAATAATACTGTGAATACAGACAGCCTTATAAAGGTAAAATTGTTGGACAGATTTATTATAATTTCTCATTTGCATTGAATTCGACAACTATAACCTTCTAAGGACAACTCGACAAGCTAGAATATCCAAAATTAAATTATCATCAAAATTAGCAGATCCTAGTAACATGTTAAAAACTCGTCCTTTTAAAGGCTCTGAAGAAAGCACTGCGTCCTAGGGATTGCGTCCGACAATCGTGTCTGCCCTCGACTCAATCTGACCACAACGAATACGACAAAGAGCCAAAGACAGGGACGCAGCTTCGCTCACGTCATCGCACGTGGCTCTTCTGTAAACACACCTGTAAAACTCCTACTACTGACTAACACTACACGTACTAATACTTAGAACTTTATTTATAGTATTAAATAAATTTCAACAACTTTAAAATCATTTATTGTTACATACATTCGCTTTGCAAAATTATATAGACCCAGCTGTAGAACAAAGACGGGTATAAAGGGTAACAATAAAACAAGGAAAGGGGAACGGACATGTCGCATCTTTCGCCGCGCACAATTCACAGCCCATAAATAATTCTATGGGCTACCGCTTTTCAACTATAAAACCTTTTTTATTTTGTAATATATTAACATAGTTTAGAAAACACTTCACTCCGATGCATTATTGATGTAACAAGTTCCTCGCTTCTTTTGGATGTCATCAGTGTAAACAGTTGCAATTCAATTTGAGATAGTTTTTTTTTTATAAAAGTAGATAAACCCAATATTCCTAATTCGTTTTACTTGTCAATATTTTCCTATGTAAAGGGTATGTATTAACCTATAAATAATTAAAAATAAAGAAATGAGTTTTTTTTTCTGGAATAATATAAAGCTTTATGGAATGTCAAGTACGGCTACATCTAAATTTGACAACACATTATTAAAATGTTTATTTCTGGCTATCCTAATGAACCTTGAACTTAGAATTGTTTTAAAAAAATCATAGTACATTTGTAGTAATTATGTATTATTTTACTGTACTTAAAATAAAGTAAAAATTTTGCTAGTCACCTCTAGGTTAGATTCTGAGCCCCTCGGTGGGGACATATGATGATGTTAGTGAAAATATTACTTTTTTTGTAATATTCTATACACTCATAAAATTATAAATATTAAACATGTACGTGTAATACGATAAAGTCGTTAAAAAACTGGTAAGTTATAAAAAAAAAAGGTTCTTTAAATGTTCTATCAACCGTCGGCTGCCAACCTACCTATTGTAATAACATAGTTTGTTATCAAGTAACAAGAAAACCCCGACTAACTTGCGAAAAGCGGGTAATCTGTTCAGACCTGTAGTCACAACATTATTGGCCTATATACACACCCTTATTCTAAAACTATGCTACTTATAAAATGGCTTAACTCACGTGTAAATCAGTGTCAGTACCGACTAGTTTCGAGTCCATCGGGGGCTTTTCTTCAGGTTGAGTGGGATCGGTGCTATAGCGCGTTCGCGGCCCGTCGCTCACTGACGAGATAAGCTCTCAATGGGCTCGAAACTAGTCGGTACTGACACTGATTTACATGTGAGTTAAGCCGTTTTATAAGTAGTATAGTGAAATATCTCACGAAAGTTTTAATAATTTAATCACTTGAAAAATTACCCTCGCAAGTGAGTCGGGTAAGAATGCGATTGTGTGTGTAGATGTTGTTAGTGGGGATCTAATGTATTGTATATCTTGTCTTACCACTGGGTTTCTTTCAGGTTCTGACGTACTTTGTGTCGTTTCCAATGGTCGAATCCTGAGATAGAAAATAAAATTTAATGTGAAAAACAAAGACACAAATGAAAATAACAAAGCGAAACACGACTACACGGCTAACTTCGTATCTTGCAAATAAATATAAACAACGTAAACCAACGAAATCGTAAACTGTTAAACATCGAACACGAAATAATTGAAAAAAAGCGCTTTTGAGCTTCGTGTCTACTTTCAGAAGAAAATTAAAGTTAATTTCCGCACTGGTTTTTGAGCACAACATGCATAATGCATGTTTTAAAATTAATACGGCCTAACATTTTTTGACTTAAGTTTTATAATTAATAAAAGAATGAAGACATTTTAACTGTACAGGGTAAAAAGTAAATATATTTAATTTAAACATGTAATTACTATAATAAAATCTTTAAAGTTAAATTCTAATGTATTCTAATAAAAAAACATTAATATTAATGAAATTAAATTTCTTCCACTAAGCGATTAGTGGTGGCGATTCTATCCTTCCAACTGCAATTTATATAGCAGTCGCTGCAGCGCCAGTGGAAATAGTGAAGAGTGATAGTGAACAGAAACAGCGGCAGCGCGGCCAGGCGCAGGCGCAATAGACAACAACGAGTGCAGTGGCAGCGAAACAGTCATGAGAGCGTTCTCTGAAGCGTGGTTATGTCAGCAAAGCTTCTTATAAGCGAACCAAATACTACGCCAATGTTAAATGAAATACTTGCGGTACTTCGTTGTGTTCTCCATCGTCGTACTACACGCATATACCGAGTATAAACACACTGTGTCATGGTGTTAATGTTTGCATGGTGTACAAATGTCTATCGCATGTGTGAATTAGGAATAATAATCATACAGTTTGATTGGGACTACATCCGCGCTGAGCCTACCGCCTCTAGCTCGGGTAAGCTAAGGCCGCTCCTATGTGTGTTGTCGTCGGCATCCTGTACGCATATGTTAGCTCTAAGACGAATATACTTCTTCAGTATTGTTTCCTTACAAAAATCATTGTCATCGTGTACCGACACGTACACCTCACGTGTCGTAAATCAAAGGGATCAACAAACAAAGAAGTAATAAATAGAATTTAAGTCCGATACTTTGAATGAAACCCGAGACCAGAGATAGAGGGAGACAGACAGAGAGGAGAGGTTGAGATCACAATATATATCTTTGTAAATGTTTCGCAAGTGTGAGTGTACGGAGAAATAGAACCTTGTTACATTGATTGTTTTCATACATTCTTAAGTGACAAAATATGTGGTCGAGGAAGCTCGACCAACAATATTTTATAAATGATACGATTTCTAAAATGTACATAATTCTAATGTATGTCCGTTACGTTGCACCTTAGGGTAGACTTAAGAAATTATTGGACAAAATTATGTGTAAAAGTGAAATAAGAATTTACGCCCTCGTTCAATAGCTTTTAGCACAATCTTTGTAATTATCATGAATTGACATTTTTATACGCGAAGGGAGCAAACGAGCTGAGGGATCACAAGAGCGATCATCGACGCCCATGGACATCCGCAATACTAGAGGAACCACAGATGAGTTGCGGCCTTTGAGATAGAGGTACGCTCGCTTCTTGAAGGACCCTAAGTCGATTGGTTTGGAAACCGCCGAGGACAGACCATTCCACAACGTGACAGATCCACTGTCATCCAATCGATAGCACAAATTAAATCTCTTTTATTTCCCTTAATCGTGTTGAAATATATTGATAATTATTAAATGCCGACACCTTTAATGTCAGCGAAGCATCTTGCGCATAAACTTTGCACGAAAAGTCAAATGGCATCAAACATGTTTAACATGTTAAAACGGCACATGTGCAATTTTGTATAGGCGTTTTAAGCAAAGCTATTAAAGGCAGTATAAACCGAGGCAAATGTTCTTGGACATCCAACCTAACATGTAACATCAACGTGTCTTAACAAATTTTGTTTGGATGAAATTAGCTTCGAACTAGCATACGAGCCATTGTAGAGAAGTAGGTCACAGTACAGGCTTAAACCGAGACAAAGGGCGTAACGTGTGGAAGCTGGTGTACACCACGGCTTTGTTGTGCTCTAATGCATTCTGCTGCGATTAATTTTATACGCCTCTTAAAAAGTCCAGCATAGAAGCGAATGCCAATAGCATTTTTGTATACAAACTATTTTTTGCATGATCATATATACAAGTGTGATGTCATAACGATATAATGTGTGATCAATTGTTATGCTATGCAACATGGTATATCTTAAAAAACTGCCAAACGAAATCACTATATTTTAGAATGTGCCCTTAAATAATGTTTATGATCACCTTTTACGATTTTGCGGATTAAAAAATTAAAAATATTCTCACCGATTCCGGCGATGGCGGTTGCCATCCTGCGCGCTGGTAGGGCTGGTAGCGCTGGTAGGGCTGGTAGGGCTGGTAGGGCTGGTAGCGCTGGGGGCGCTGGGAGCGCTGGGGGCGCTGGGGGCGCTGGGGGCGCTGGGAGCGCTAGGAGCGCTGGGGCTGCTCGCCATCGTCTCCATGTCGGAGGTTGGATCAGGTCGCTCCGTCGCCGTCACAGACACCGTTGGGATCGGGCGTGGCCGCATGCCAGTCCGGCGTCTGCGGTGTGCGCCGCTATTGGTGCTAGTTCCAACAGTATTGGTTCCAATGTTGTCGTCATCCGAGTTCACTGACTGAGCATCTTCGTCCTCTAGCTCGACTTCAATCTCATTTATAATCAAGTTTTCTTCGTCACTGTTGCCTGCAGTGACCATAGGACTGGAAAGGGAATTCTCCGTCGTCGGAGTCGTCTGTGTCGCCACATCTCGCGGCCTCTCCGTGTTGGTCCCGACTGACACCACCCGGGGTACCTGGAGGTGAGCCATGTAATCTGCGATGGCGTTAACGAAGAGCTGCCTTGAAGGGGAATCTTCCCTTGGCAGTTCGTAGGCATAGGTCATACCAGTTCCATTCTCATTAGGTATCAAGAAGGTTGGCCACGCTGGCATGCCCGGGAATCTCGGGACTGCTGCAGGTCGCGGTGCGGGTATGGATGTAGGGCGGGTGCGCGTGGTGGGCCGCGTGCCCTGAGTCTGTGGCGCCGAAGGCGTGGCTCTGCCTGTATGTCTCGAGCGTATTGAGGACCGCTTGGATGCATGCGGTGTCGGCTGTTCCTGAGGCGATGACTGTTGCGACGTCTGTTGCGACGTCTGTTGAGACGTCTGTTGAGACGTCTGTTGAGACGTCTGTTGCGCCGTCTGTTGCGACATCTGTTGCGACGTCTGTTGCGACGTCTGTTGCGACATCTGTTGCGACGTCTGTTGCGACGTCTGTTGCGACATCTGTTGCGATGTCTGTTGCGGCCGAGTGCTACGCGTTTGGACAGAATCCGACAAGGTCCCATACCCACGCCTCTGTTCCTGGGTCGATGACTCTCGCGGTTCAAGTGTAGGAGGCGACATTGTCGAAGAGAAAGGCGAGGCTGCAGGTGCTCGGGTATTATCATTTAGGTTATTGTGTATGCGCTGCGCCTGGGGGAAAAAAAGAGTAAAATTAATTTCTATTAATCGAATTATTCCGCAAAATATCTTCTCGCTTGCACAACATACGTACAATGAGTTTGTGAACAATAATTAAAAGTTTTGACTAGAGGAGCTATAACTGTAACATTTACCAATATACGATCTGGTTGCGTGGGCGAGGTCCAGATCTACTTACCACGGTGAACTCCGACAACATGTGAAGGTGCATACGCAAGCTGTGGTAGGAGGCGTACGCGGGGGTCACGTTAAGACGATGGAAGATTTCCTGAGCGAGGGTGCTAATATACCGCGCTATGTCATCGTCGGCCCCTTCCATCAGCTGATTCTGAAATTAAACGAGCCATCTTGAGGATCACCTTTTTTTGCAAAGACTATTAGCCGTCATATCTGACATCACTACCTTCTCTATCAATCCATAAATACTTTCGTCTGTCTTTATATATATATATATATATATATATGATCGATGAATCGATCGATAATATCGCAGATCCACTTACCACGAAGATACGGTGGATCGCATGCAGACCGCGCTCGCTGTTGGTGCAGCACAAAATCAGTGCCAGCAAGTCGCGGTGCATGGTCCCTATCAAGGCGTAAAACTCTGCCGGGAACATGTGAGTGTTACTCGGACCCATAATCATTGTCATCAATCGCGGCAGCCGACTGTTGAAGAAACTCGTCAAAGTTCTGTACAAGTCAATGTCGGGCCGCATGTAGCAGCGGACAAGGTAGCCCGAGGTCTGGAAAAAGAAGTTTAGATTTAATCATTGGTAAATATTTATCAGATCAATAATAATAAACGTATAATAAGAATAACAACAATAAAAACATTTATTTAGGCAGTATGTTTACATGTCAAACCTTTCTAACATTTCAACCACCTGGTTGTTAAACTTAGGCTCGAGATCCGCATTTTGGCAACCAGGAATCTTTAGTGTTAGTACTATGTATTTATGTACTTACTATGTCCATGAGATTCAAAATGAACTCTCTGTTTCTATTCAAGATATATTCCGTCATGGCTACGAACGGGTTGGGGACTTCGGTGCCGCGGGATTCGTGCAGTACATGCCGAGCGTACGTCTGTATATGCCTGTGCACATTCTCGTATTCGTTTGGTGTCAATGCAGCTTCGTTGAACATGGGATGCATCAACCCAGGCATAAAAGCCTGTCGAGCCTGCAACAAACATAAATTTCGACCTAACTCAGGAAAAAAACTACACCTCCATTGTTGTCAGGCGTCATTGCAATATTATTTGACTGGCTTTTCTATATCAATAGCAATTTCATGGAGTACGTTGGAGACACGTGCTAACTAACAAGCGCCTATCTTAACTTTCGCATTTATAACAGTAATGTTGAGGATACTTAGTGGACTGTATGAAATGAAATGGCGATTACAACTAACAAGACTACATTACTTTATTAAACTATTTACGAATAACAAAAATTACACTGTAACATTTTAAATCACTGCAGTTCTGGAGTTCTTGGGTTCACTAGGCGAATGCGTGGCTTTATCGGCCCCGCCCGCCGCTTCGTTCTCCGCAGCGGGCGTGGGGGCTAAACTGCGTGGGTTACGTATGCCGTAACTGTCCGTTAACATTTTCCCTCCGGCGTACTAACCGAAGCCCCTTTTCTGTTTTCGGGAGGACAGGACAGCTACTTTCTGGTCGGCCTTCTCAGCAGCCCGCCATGCGACTTCATCTCGACGTTCTTCAAGTAACTCCGTCAAGTCCCGGGGAAGTCCTATCGCTGCTCCCTCTGGTCACACATTATTAGGGGTGTGACCAGCAGCAATGAATGCAGTGTTCTTCATCTCGTCGATATTAGAAAAAGCTATCGAGATAATCGTTCATGTAATGATTCTTCGTGATGGCATCGAGAGCCCGTCGATGCGTATCGGTGTGCGCGCGCCCGTTATAATCTCGAAAGCTGTGAGCTAAAAAGGACGAGCTTCTAACACCGAATATCATCAGCGTCATCACGTATTCTCGTGGTGGATTACGACGGTCATCTCCGCGCCAAGCATTTGAGCGGGCTGGTCGCGTTCGTCTACGGCGAAGTGAGGAAAGTGTACCAGCACTTCGGGTCTTCTTTCTCTGACCCGACTGCTATTCGTGCGTAGCCATTGACGAGAAGGTTGTTCACTTTCACTATATGCTTCCTTAAACGATTGCGCCTGGTCCATCTTCCCTTCAACAGATCGAAGGCGCCGTGCAGCCATCTCGTAGGTTGGCGGCATCTTTACGTCGTCCTTTGTCCCAGGGAGTACGACGGAGTATCCACCGTCGATCTTGCGAACCGTGTCGTTGAATCTATTTAAGGTACGTTCTTCCGATTTCTGCGGTTTCGTAATAAGCGCTGTACCCACCGAATCGATTTCGTATTGATTTCTTAACAATGCGTTGATTTCGTCGAGCCTCTTCGGTCGTCTGTACCCGGTGAGTGCGGCGACCCGATGTGAAGCACAGTTTCGTGGTCTTCTTCGCACACTGTTCGCGGCGTCGCCCCTTGTATCACCCAACCGAGCATTGCTCGGTTGGGTGGTAACGCACCGCAATTGGTTCGTTGCGGCGTCCGATCCGAATCTTGCGTGATATAATATTGTCCGCTCCTAGTAATAACATAGACTTCGCGTTTGTAAAGCAAGCGCCATTAGGCAAATCTCGTAGGTGTCTTGACTTTAAACAGTCGGTACTTACTTTTTGCACCCCGACACCTAAGCTCTTTACCGTTCTTGCTTTAATATTATGCGAGTCCTCTCATGTTTTCCCTCTAATAGTAATGTCGACTACACGGCTATTCGGGTGATCATTGGTCGTTGATACACAGCGGATGCGGAGTTTACTTGTCGGTCCGTTCGCGCCTGTCTCGAGCAAATTGTTCATCTATGAGAGCTATCGTCGAACCCTCATCGAGTAGCGCATAGGTTGCGATCTCTATATCTCCCTGTCCACATATCAACACTGGGCACACTTT
This sequence comes from Papilio gigon, assembly GCA_027563995.1. Lineage (NCBI taxonomy): Eukaryota > Metazoa > Arthropoda > Insecta > Lepidoptera > Papilionidae > Papilio > Papilio gigon. The sequence goes on from JAODUI010000025.1 coordinate 7,997,541, forward strand.
TAACATTACTGACGTGGTCGCACTGCCTTCTTGAATTGTCGACGATGCTCTCCCGCTGTGCAAAGCTTGTGGTGCCGACCCCTGCATTCGTCGACACCGCATCGCTTCGCTTTGCACGAGAAACGTCGATGCCGGCTACTCAGACAAATAAAGTAAACTTTCTCTTCTTTAGCCCACGACCATCTTTCATTTACGTTCATTTGGTCAAGCTTCGAACATTCTGTTACGCCGTGTTGGGCGCCGCATCAGAGACATTGTTTCTTGGTCTCTACGGAGGCCGCGGTGAGAACGGTATCTTCTTTTCTTCGCGACGCGGCGTAAGCCCCTTTCTTACTAAGGTATCTCTTTGTATATCCTGTGTCGCGGTGTAGGCCTGACTGAGCGCGCGGTCGGCTTCCCTCATCATAAATTTGGACATCGTGATGATCTCTGGTTCGTCGAGCGTCCCGAAGTCTTCAGCGTAGTCACGCCATCTCGATCGTATATGTGGCCTTAACTTCTCGCTGACTTCTCGGACTAACATCGGGTGACGTAGTTAGCCCCTGCCGTCGACTTTACGTAATATACACATGATATTTTGGAGCTTAAAGCGAAATTTTTCAATTCTTGCTCTGTTTGACCGAGCCTCGGCAGGCGTCTTAAGTCATCTATTGCACTGTCGATAATTACTTCTGGTCGACAGAAACATTGCTCTAATGTCCGCATAATATCGTGCGAATCGCTCGCTGTGAATAATAACATGGAAACAGTTTCTCTAGCCTTGCCCCGTAAGAAGTTGCGCAGCCTGCCCATGTTCTCGGCGCGCGCAAATCTGTATAGTTCACTCGACTCTTTCATCGCGGTTTTAAACGCGAGCCACTCTACGGACGATCCACTGAATGTGGGGCAACTCTTGAGCTTGTTCGGCGGTCGCGGATCGAATGCTCACTAGCTTTTCAAGCGCTTCCGCTAAACGTTCTATCCCTTTTTCCTTCCCGGGAGTTCTAGAACGTGATCTGTGACGATTCAGCGACGGCGGCCTACTGTATTCCCTACGCGTCGGTGATCGTTTGCTATGCTGCTAGTTGTGGCGACTCTTTTCGTGCGCGACATCACGGCTTGTGTAGTGAGTGACCTACATCGCGGCGTTCGCTCTCCTCTATCCCGACCCGTGCGTTTATTCAATCTAGCGCAGGTACAAAATGTGGCCCTAATCGCGAGCCCTGCGCTAAATATACGCTAATCGCGGGTTGCGGAAGTGGTACTGAGCGGGGCTTCAACCGTATGGTGTTGACACTTTCTACCCATAAGGAAACGCGATCGCCTTCCAAGTCATTTGTGGTCACTACACTGTTTGTCGCGTGTAGAGAGTTTTATCTTTGAGTTCCTCTTCAAGGTCCATTTTCTCATTACTTCAGCGCGTTCCAATGCGGTCTTGTATTCTGTTTCCCATATCGCGGCGTTCGAACTCGTGCCTGACCTAACCGACCGAGCAACAGGCGCGCGAGGCGCGGGCCCTGTAGGTACCTCTACCGGCGTCCTTTCCCTTAATAACAGCACACTCGACGCATACTCAGTGGCGAGCGCGTCAGTTCGCGGCGCGGTTGATCTGCGGAATGGCGTCGGTTTGGTATGAAACTACGGGCGCGGGCCTGGTACCGGTGCCAGTTCCGTACTCGGGGTTCGCGGGATGTGACGTGTGATCGGACACGTTTATACCGACGGGCGCGTCTTGGTTCTTGTTTGCGGCATATTGTCCCTCGATAGGGCTTCCTCACGTCTCGTAAAGAGATGTATTGGTTGCCGTTCCGCCAAAGGCGTCACCAGACAGTTACCGTTTGTCACCGTTAGGTGGTAACGTTCTGGCCGCCTAAACGCGGTTAAGAAACGAGATATGACGTTTGCTCTACCCACTAAATAGTTCTTGGTTCTTCAAAAATTATTAGGAATACTACACCGACTACGAAATGGACTGTATATTAAAATAAAAAGGCTATGGTCAAACAAGAATTTACTATTCAAAACTTTACAAAAAGAAAAGGCAAAAAAAGATTACAACACTGAGACACTTGATTTCTTCTACGTCGCTAGGCGAGTGTCCATTCGACAAGAGCGTTGTATTTGAAGTTTGCCCAGAGGGTAACGCAGCTCGGCACAAGCGTGCCTTGACGTAATGGGCTGTTTTACCGTTAGCTTCCCCCACTACTTTATGGCGCCCCCCCCCCTCTTTGCTTCGTTCCCCGGAGCCGGCGTAGTAGCGTTGTTTCGCGGGGGCTTAAAGCGTAAACTGTCCGTAACAGGTGGAAAATGGCCTATTACTTCGTTACCGCAGCGTTGCTTTTCGTACTCTAATTCTAACTTTGACATTATTCTCGAGGATGGGATCGAGCTTCCTTAATGCGCTATCGTAGTGGATAACCTACCTTTACATATTCTTAAATGTACTATTTCGTCGGGACAGTGTCGAAACTCTGGCCTGTCGGCTTTTCTTCTTAAAAATTCGACAAACCTTAATACTATAGCCGATGCGCAAATTAATACTTCCTGTTCCGGCGTTGTTTGTTCTACGATTTCGCCTGACCGATGCGCAAAGTATGGCCTGTATCTCGAGGCGTCGTTCCTAATCCGGTGGAACGCGGTTCTCGAGTCTATTCACTGCCGTACTCTATTCTTAATTCGTTGCCCGGTCTGACTCGCATCGGCTAACTGAGCCCTTATTGCACTGGCTCGTCACTCTAAGCGCGGTACACTCTGCGCCTTAATCGGAACCACTTTTACTTTCGCGCCCACTGACGATACCTTATTCGAACCGTCCTTGGGTTGCGTATGCCAGTAGGCCATCGTAGCGTATGCTTGCTTGCTTGCTTACTGGCGTCGTTGAACAGGTATATCTGTCGTCAAACGACTCCTACCGTAGGCAGTTCTATCGGGTCACATGCGCACATTCTCGTGCTCAATGCGTCTCGTGTCGGCAATCGAATGAAATCTTTTACTTCTCGAGGAACATAACATATCGACGCACCCAAAACTAATGCGTCTTCCTCGGATATCCATCGTCGCTCGAGAGTATTCGCGTGGTCTGTTCTGCTCATCTCATTCGGCTCCGCGGCGCGCGTTATCAACAGTCCGCTAATCTTGTCGGTTAGGTTCGTTCGCGCGTCTTCGGTCGTCGGGAGCCGTGCACCTGGCGAAGCGTTTCGTTGAGTGCGCGCTCTTTTTTTTTTGTTATACGAGAAGGGGGGGGGGGGGCAAAAGGGCGCAGGAGCCCAAGAGCGGACATCGCCGCCCATGGACCCTTGCAATCCTAGAGGGACCACAGGGGGGTTGCCGGCCTTTAAGATA
>JAODUI010000025.1:8000961-8025646 GCA_027563995.1 Papilio gigon
GTCAGTACCGACTAGTTTCGAGCCCATCGGGGGCTCATCTTCAGGGTGAGTGGGAACTGTACTATCGCGCGTTCGCGTGCAGTGAGCGACGGGCCGCGGACGCGCTATAGCCCCCGATGGGCTCGAAACTAGTCGGTACTGACACCGAGTTGCACGTGAGTTTAGCCGTTTTATAAGTAGTTTAGTAATTATTGTTACATTTTAAATATCCTCCATAAGGAATATCGAAATTTTGTCCAATTAAATTTGTTTAACTTATTTAAAACGTATCTTAATTAGTTTATTTCAATTGATAATCCAAGTCTATTTATGTAAATTCAAAATTAAATTTTTAAATATATTTAATAGTAACATGAATTTTAAATAGATGGCGTTGCAGGTGTGAACAAGAGATGATAGGGAGAACTTTTCTGAGGTAAACAAGAATCAATTCCGACTTATTGTACCACAATACAGTAAGTATTGACTAAACGTAGTTTTGAGGTAAAACTATCTAACATGTTTTAATAATGTAATCGTGTTAGATGTCGCTGGTCGCCCATTGTTCGAAATTCGTACATCTTAATTTGTAACCAGAGATTTGTTATTTTTTTCTGAACTACTGCGGCTTTTATTAGTTTATCGTTGAACAGCTGTTGTCCTCGACATACTTTCTGGTTTTCCTTGTCGTGTAGGATACCTTGAGGTTTTTTTTTCACGGCTCTATATTATGACTGGCGAAGCAGGTAATAGTATTAAAAAATAAAATAATTTTCCACTTGTACGTCAACAAATTAAAACATTATTCTATAATAAAGTACTGGGCCTGTCACGTCATCCATATTTCTCTAATAGATGGCGCTACTAGAACATCAAAACTTGCGCTGCTGTTTTGAAACTAACACGACTCAAGGTCGCAAAAAAACGTGGTCTTACTTCAAAGGCCAGATATCTCATAGGGACATCTTTTAAGGCGATGCGGATGGATACTGACAGGAAAATGATCAACTCGGTTACCTTTTACTGTCACTGCCTTCAGTGCTACAACTTGTATGAGAAAAATGAGAACATGGTCCAAGTTCATCTGCGCGCTGCGTAGTATCCTGCCCTGCATCCTTTTACGCCGTGCTCCACCTAAATATTTTTTTTTTGTCCAAAAATACATCATTTTACAGAAAAATTATAATTTGAACGGTTGATAGAAAAACCCCCAGGGTTTATGCTCAACCGTTAGTCGCCGCTGCCCGCATCAGCGCCGGTTTTACGTACCGTTTACAGTTCTCAGGGTTACTAATAACCTGTTCCGGCACGTGGCTGTCCAGGCCGTTGAGCAGCTGAATTGATAGTGTGTAGCTAGCTATGAGCTCATAGTTAATTTGCTAGGCGGAGTTGCACTTTTTATATTACATGTTAATGGTACAGTGGTGTGCAATTGTGACGTCACAAATGATTATCGTGTAGGGCAAACGAGTATATGGAAAATGCTATTTGCATTGCAGGCAAATAACATGCAAGTTGTACAAAGCGAATAAGTAAATAACAACTATTGTGTGCGGCTTTATCCGGTTTATTGTTGTAATCCACGACACGTGAAAGCGGCGACTAAATAAATCATTGAGCTAATCGTGGATGTATGGATGTATGGATGGATGTTTGATAGCAGTTTAACAAAGTTGCTAAACAGATCTGGAATGAATTTGGCACAGAGATAACAGATTGAATTAACGTATAGGCGAATTCATTTGTTTTAATTCTGTACAGAAGACGGATAAAGGCAAGTTTTAAATCATGGTTTACATTTAAAATGACATGATAAAGATTTGGACAAGGAACGAGAAGCTTGGCACTAAAAGCACTTAACACAACATCTTGGGCACTTCACTGATCACAAAATTCATTATGCACACCAGAAAAAGTTTTAAGTAAAGCGAACATTAGCGATCGCTACGTCGCGGATCGTTCCAAATAATTACAAAGTAAACATTATCTGATGTAACAATATTTAATGCAAACATATTTCTTAAGAATAATGACAATTCGACACGTAAAGGTTCGCCCCCCCCCTGTCGACCAGGACTTTGAAAATATTGTACCTTTAGTTACAGGTGTTTTGATTATGGCAAATTAATTTTAGAACATCATATATTGTGGGTCACAAGCTAGTATGGTATGAATGAAACATTGGACATTTATCGTCGTCGTCGGAGAGCCCTGGTCCCAATTAGAGCGGCGATTGTAGTCAAGGCCCTTCGATAAGCTAACATCGCCGGCCTCGATCACTCGCCCTTTGATTTCAACGTTGTTATCACTATTTGTATATCTCGCGGGTAAACAAAGACAGACTAAACTTGTCAATATTTATCAAATTATATGTTCGCTATTGTTGAAAGCAAAGGTAAAGCATTAAAATTAGTCTTATACTACTTATAAAACGGCTTAACTCACGTGTAAATCGGTGTCGATACCGACTAGTTTCGAGCCCATCGGGGGATCTTCTTCAGAGTGAATGGGATTGTGGCTTGGTGGCTCACAGTGAGCGATGGGCCGCGAACGCGCTATAGTATTTTGACTTTTGTCATCGACTTTGTAAGCGCGAAATTAAAAAAAAATGGTAAATAACGCATGCTATCTTCCACATATAGAAACGTCTATCTGTTGATTTAAATTTTCGCATTTTTTAACATTACAATTTAATATTCGGTAAAAACCCTCGACTTAGAAACGTGGGGTAATTAAAATAAAAATGTATTAAATAGGGCATTCCAGATAGTAATCTATCTCACTGACAAAATTCACCGGGAGTTGCTTCCACTTTGATACGAGAGCGCCGACAGTGAGAATCTATGTTTACTTTCTACTACCTATTTAGTTTTATAATTACTTCTGTTGTACTTCAATTGACACAACCTTGATGTTGCAGGTACTTATTAATTGCGTCGTGTGTGAAGTGTTTGATTGACACTATTGTCAATCAATATCGACACTTTAGCAATTGTGTACCTTTCATAAGAAAGCAAATATCAGTAGGGATGTTTATTTCATTATTGTAAAATTCTTTATTATTTGAATATCCGATGTAGTAAATATATAGCGAGATCGATATATTTTGCGGCTTTGGCTTCTTTCCAGAAATATTTCTCTCGGTGCAAACAACCAAATAAAACTGTATACATTTATGAGCTCTTTGTTACACGCTAAGAATTATTCATCGATTAAATTTTAGTTTTATATGTTTTTTTCCCACATTAATAAACTGTTTAGTTTATACGTGAGATAAATGTAAAGGAAATAGATAATATAATGGTTGTGTTGGAACAATGACTTTTTTTTAACAAATATTTAAGCATATTTCTAAATTAAGTTTATAGAAGAGTGTTGTTCTTCTTCTCTTCTTTGTTGTAACAGTCGTGTCAGACTGGTCGTGGTCATCATCATTTAGCAACCCGCTTCACAAGCCTCAAGAGTGTTGTTCAGGAAATTATGAATGTCGTAAGCATAGCTGAAAGTCGCTTCCTGTGCAATACGGCTTTTTGGTTAACTTCCCCGCATGTCCTATGTTCGCTAGATTGTTGTTAGAGTGATAAAGCCACAGCGGAGCTATTCACGTCGCTGTGGGTAACCTCTTTACATTCTCTTGTTTTCTCATTAAGAATGCCCTATCGTTTTCAAACGATAAGGCTAGAAGCTTGTTGTTTGATAATTTTTTGATCATCATCATCATCATCATCTCTTGTCTGCCCACTGTTGGACATAAGCCTTTCCCAATGCCTTCTAAAGTAAGCGGTCCTCCGCTTTCCGCATCCAACGACTTCCTGCCGTCCGCAATATGTCATCGGTCCACCTGGAGGGAGGACGACCCACACTCCTGGTCACCAACTGTGGCCTCCTTTCCAGCAATTTCCTATCACACCTGGCATCGCTGGCCCGACAGATATGACCGGCCCATTGCCACTTCAGTCTACAGATTTTGAGAACTATGTCGTCTACATTGGTTCTCCGCCGAATGACTTCGTTTCGGATTTTTTGATCGCCATAATTAAATAAGAAGTCTATATAACCTACAAATCAATGTTTGATATACATTTTGTATGAACGACATAATGCCGAAATTGAATTTGGATGTTCCGTCGTGACCTGATCGGTGATAAGTATTTCTATAAATGTGATTTATTTGTAATTAAGGTCGGCAAGTTTCACAAGACGGCAAAGAAGAAAATAATACTTGTTTATAATAATTAGGTTATCGGGCTTGTTTACGGGTCAGTTTGTGACGCGCGGCAACGGCTACAGATGACCCCCGCGACCATTACTCCGTTTGCAATTTTTACAAACAGTCTATAGTAATTTTCTCGATAATTACATACTGGGATGAACTACTTGTTTATTAACACTAAAATATACCACTTTGCTTATCTAATCTATATATTTGACAAATATTTTCCTTGCGCGTATGACCCTGTGACCAATCGATGCGTAAAGTAGGATGGGTCGCATGTACACGATAGCTTACCTTATATTCTATAGTATTCAATGAAAAACCATTAATAATAGACGATTTTCTAAATTAACATCTTTCATCATCGTCACGTTCCTCGTTTTTTTTTAATTCCCATCGCTGTCTATTGTTCGGAATACGAACGTAATTCATAATCAAAAGATTTTTGTTTTTTCTTTATTTATTTTTAACAATGGCTTTAGCACTTCCTGACCACATTAACGTTAACCGTGTCAAATGTCACGTTTAATATTATGATTAGTGGGGATCTAAAAACTGTGGTCTCTTAGAGATAATAATAAAATAAGTTGTAATTATTGTAAAGCCTTTTGTATAGTTCAACGTTCGTCGACAACCACTATCAGCAGACATGTTGTCGTGTATAGAGAAGACAAGACATACAGATATAGACAACGTGTGTTCGGGCACTTTTAGCATAGCGATAGAGTTAATGTTTTTGAGACTGTGTCCGAGTTGACAACCGAGACTTGCACGATAATAGAGATTCGATGCGGAAAATTACACGAAACGTGTTTCGTGCGTGATTGCTAGGGTTGCCAGCAATCTGCTTTTAGTCGGATTTATTTTAAGATTTGTGTAATTTTAGACATCGGAAAATTTAAATGGTCAGCGATATTTTATACGTTTACGGCGCGTCCTATTTAAAGATTTTGTATTTGGCTTGGAAAACAATGCTTCTTCTATGTTTTTGACAATGTCTGTTTCTTTTTTTTTTTCTTGTAATTGTAAAACGACTGGAATCATCAATATTCTTTATACAATTGAAATTTGAAACATTTTCACGGATTACTGAATGTTTATGCTTCAGCAAAGAACAACCTATAGAAGCTTTACGAATTGATTATGTATAAGCCGGCTAACATTGAAATCTCACCGCAGCGACACTTTGACTCATCAAAGATTAAAATATATATTAATTGCACTCATATAATAAGGATAAAATTATTAATTTAGATTTATTTGTCCATTCTGTAAACGTATAATGTTTGGCAAATGTAGTTGTTGCGTCACTGAGATATCGTAAAGAGATACAAGCGGCGAGATTCGTGCAGGGGTCAATAGCAAGAGTGTTGGATATCGCGCACCGATCGCTTCGTTTTATCAACAAACAAAGTTAGCTCGATGACGAAAACACTGGTCACGCTTGTAGCACGTGTTGAAGTACCACAGAATATATCGCGCATAATTCATAATAATAATAACTTTTTATTTTCATCCTTTGGAGAGTAATGTCTTTAGTACGTCTGTAAGAATATTTTGTACGTATTTGTATGTGAAAGTTAGTGACGAACTGGTGCCTACACGAGTTAACTGATTTTAATACGTGAGGTGATATTTGATTCGTATTTTACTCTCGAGTGGCATTAGTAGCAAGTTTAGCAAACTGTCAGAGGAGAGTCGAATTATTTGGGACCGCCTGTAGCCTCACTGGCTACATCGATTTTGATTTGTAACGTATCTGTATTCTCCTGGGAGCGTTACAGGGTTGTCAGTCAGACTTCTTTGTTCTTGACTAATGTTGTAAAGTATGGGCCATTTATTAACAACTTCAATCTCATAGATTGTACTGCTAAATCAAATTTGTTGTTTATATTCAAACTAAATGAAGAGAAAGCCTCCATGCATCCTTTGTTCATTTCATTTATTAGGAAACCAGGCGGTGGCTTGCTTGTTTTTCTTTTTTTTTTAATTTTGACAATGAAATTATAAAAAGTCGTTCCGAAAACCAATTATGTATGTATCGTCTTCACACCGGAGGGGGTTTTCAATTCTATATGTTTCTTTTTTACTTACGCACTTACATTCTAAACTTTTAACCTCTTTGTTAAACAACGATAACCTTCTTAATTCGGTTAAAATTGTACATACGCGCAGACATTGGTGCCATAGTTAACTTAAATAATGAAAAAGTAAACAGACAATGAAATGTGATTGACCTGAGAACGGATTTTTGTGTTCCCATAACTGGGATCCTAAATTTAAAAGATATGCATCTTTATGCCCATATTTGAATGTGATTGTCGCATTCAAATCAAATTAAAGTGTGACATATTTGTTACTTAATTCCGGGACAGCGATGTCTGATATTTTTTTTTTGTTACTAAATCATAGATCGTATCTACACGTTATCAAGTATTTTGTATCATTGCAGATAGAATTAGAAATTCCATAGCACGCTTACAATGATAATTTTCCAAGCATCGATATGAATAGGAAGTCCAAACACTGAGTACATGGAAGTACATTGTCCTGCTTGCATTATTTTGCTTTCTATTTGACCAAAAGGTTTCTTTAAATTACTAATGATTTAAAAACCACTTTGTTAAGACCGTCAGTACCTCGACTCTTAACGGTCGAAATTCTTCAAGACTTTTTTTACAGTAAGTAATATCTACAGATCTGCAGCGTTCATTGAAGGTGGACTGAACCGAGAGTGACTATGGTACTAGCGACGCCACTAGATTTTCTCATACTTGCAGTTTTCTAGCAGCGGTTTTTATTATTATTCTATTTGAAAACATATCACTCCTGAAAGACAGGTCTATTGCCGTTTAAAGAGTTTGTTTACTCATGTTTAAGTATCTAGTTGTAAAGCGCAAAGATATCTATTGTTGTATAAATCATCAACTTGTTTAAGTACCGTAGCCCTAATAATGAGTACCTACGTCCGATGTTACATGACATGCAATGGGCGCATTATTTTTGCATAGTAATTAGACAATTAATCGTCTTAAAATTGATTTAAACTACTTGGATGCATTCAATAGGTGTTCGATGTGAACCCCCTGGCAGCCACGACCGACCCGGCAGGCAAAAGCAATTCAAATTGTTATTGATTCTCGTTGTAAGCAACGCAATGCATCGTGTTCGCGAAATATGATTTATTTTAATAATACAAACTCAACCCGCCAGAGTAGAAAAAAAAAAGTTTACAATCATTAATGAGTATTATAATTTTTTTTTTTCTAGAATATCTAATGTGTTGGTAACACGTGAAAATTTAAATTTAATTTCAAAGAAATACGTCTCATTAAAGTCACGTGTTTGTGAGATGAGACCTGGCTGGTTTATCTTCCTGTTAAGGAAAACCCGTCATGAAATGTAGGTAGGTATAGAGATTATTCATTGAACTTAATTCAATTTTAATCACAATATTTTTTATATTTTAAAATAAAGTTTAATTAAATGAATATATTTACCACGACCACACAGGCTGTTGATGATGATGATGATGATGATGACCACACAGGAGACGGGCGCGAAGTAGAGATTTCTATCATTTTACATAGTTCCAGACTTTATCATGATCAGCCTTTGCCTGTCCCGTGCTGTAAATTCCTTTGACTGTCGTCTGTTTCCCAGAGCTTTGAATATGCAACAGGCTAAACTGGGGTTCAATGACCCGGGGCCATGTTATTGAATTTAACGTTCGACTAAATGAGTCGAAGCAATTACTGTCGCCGAACCTGATGATTTAAATGAAGCCCAGTATCTGTAATGTACAGTTAACTGTAAACTCCACTACCGCCGTCACACTTGTATCGTAATCTTCCTCAATTCAATGACAAAGAAAATGATAACAAAATTACATAAGATTCTTTCCATCAATTTCTCTTTGTCTTGAACCCTTATTAAATGTGGATATAATTTTTGTAAGAACCACCGGCGCGCTAAGATACGAATCAAGGTTTTCAAGTTGAAGGTGAACCGCGTCCGCAGCTCTTGTCACGGTTACTTGATACCAGGAAAACCTCTTGTATCTTATACCCAATTACAATTATACATACAATGAAGAAGTCCATGAGAATTAACAATGACAGTGATCAAATGTTAACTTGTAGAAGAATTCAATGTAAGAACCCTGTCTTAATGAGGAATTTAGTATTAGAAGTGTAGTTCGTATCTAGATCAGCTTGTATCATATCAAAAGAGTTTCTTATTGCCGTTCATACTTAGGATTTCGTTTTACTTATTTTTCTAGTCCATCGGAACGTTACTACGCAGTTTCCCGTTATCATTTATTCCAGTAACTTCGTATTAGCCTTCTTTCTGTCTCCCACTGGGCGTTCTTTTGTTATTCTTGAGGGTCGTGACCCAATTTCTTGATCATATTTCTAGAGGTGTGTTCTTTATTGTTAGTTATTAGAGAGTGGCGTGGCACGCTGTCGTGTGGTGCAACACTATTATCTGGACCGAAGGAATCACGCTAATACTGAAGTGTACGATTATATTAATTAACAATGTTATAATGCTCGATAAAATATGACGCACTTTGTGATAATGAAGTTCAATAAAATTGATGTACGCGTGTCGAACTGGTTATAACTGACACGGAGGGGTCACATCTCATTAGTCCTCGGTATCGGTCATCTTACCAGCCGGAACAAGCTTTTAACGATCATTTTTTTATCTGTTAACAGTCTATACGATTCAGACCAGAATGTAACAAAATATACACTTTAACTACTAACATTTTACTAATAAATGTAAAAGTTTGGATGGATGGATATTTGTTATCGCGTAACTCCAGAACCACTGAGCGAATCTTGACGAAATTTGGAAGACAGATAGACTACAGTCTATAAACGACTGTACGCAAACGGAGTCGTTAGCAACAGCTCGCAACTTGACAATTATCGATCAAAAAGGTTGGCGAATACAGCAAAATAAAATCTTCAAAAAAAGTACCTCAAAAACTTGTCTAATTTAACGTTAAGCAAAGTGATAAATATATACTTTAGTAAGAATTATACTATATAACCGTACGTATTTGCGGATTATCAACTGATGATATGTAAAGAATTTGATTTACTTTTTATTACAATTTTCGTAAATGTTACCGTTTCTTTATACAGTTTGTTCTTCAATTATATACGCAGTTTTACTTAACTTCGGCAGAATGAAAAACATTTTTACTGTCGTAGTTTTAAAGTTTAAATTACAATAACTGCATGTGTGAGCGCACGATCATTGTATGACCTGACCTAATTTCTACTCAATGGGATAATGCATTAATTTCCTCCAACAATAATTTTTGCTATTCCTAACATTGTTCCATATGTTATTGTGCACACTGGGAAATTCGTTGATGAAGTCCTATGTCCAGCAGTGGGCAGACAAAGGCCTAATTGTTAGTTTGTGAAATGGTATAAAACATTATTTAAATCTCGCATTACACTACTAAGGTTTCACATGTTAAATTGATGGTTTTAGATTGAAAGCGCGTTGTAAATTTGGATTGATAAGGATTACGTTAAAGTGCGAAATAGTATAGATTTATTGATTGAAATTCCGAAGTTAACCGTTCTAGTGTTGATGCTAGATGTTACTGTGATATATGTGAGCCGATGTGATCTGCACCCAAAATGTGACTGGCCGTAGCTAGCGCGAGCCGTAAGCGTTACATACCATTAATTTTATCCTATTGAAGTTTCCACTGGCGAAATTCTCGGTTAAAAACATATTGCTACCTCTATTGTTTCGAAGGGAATGAGAGGGATAAAAGTTTTTGTATAGTGCCTGCAGTCACTCACGGTTACGTGACGTGACGATCACGACGTGTCGTGGTACAAGGTCGAGGATTATTGACGACGAATATTGTCATGTTCATGATCGTATTAAATAAAATAAAATATTGTTTCATTCTATGTATAGATATAATAAGAAAAAAAATGTAGTTAATAAAAATAAATTAAACATAAACGTCAAGCCTAATGTAACGGTCGTGGACTGTAACACACGAATTTGAATCTGCCTTTTCATTGTTGTCGTGAGTCATATCTTAATGTAATTTACGACAAACATTTTGTTTTCGTTTCGGGTACATTACCGTAAATATATATAAAAAAATATGTTTCTATGTCCTTGATAAATTTCTATACAATGGGTGGTATTGTTGTGAGTATGGAAAATATAGTGATGTATCCATCCGCGAAGAAATAGTCGATTTAAAATAGGCTTCGATTCTAATAGTGTCTGCTTATTTGAAGCGTTTACTCAAAATATATAAAGAAATAAAACACGTTTGATTAACCTACAGACCTACCTATAAAACCGGTCCTTATTTCCGTATTGTAAAAAAAAAATGTCATAATATTTACATCGTCCGCCGATTTACGTTGATACTAGCTCTAGTCGGAGACACCGACGGCGTAGTATTAAAAAAAAAACTTAATTAGTAGCCTGTGTGTGTTGTCCTGACTCTGTTCTACATCTTTGTCAAATTGCTTCGAGACCCATTCTTTCGTTTTAGTAATCACTTTCACATGTACTTAGTGTTAGTAAGAATGTCAATTGTTTCAAACACACCTTATCACAGAGTCAGCCGTTAAAAGAATGTATATAAAATGATACTCCCAAATGGTTGACATACGCCGCATTGCATTCCCACCAGAACATTAACAATCCAACCGTGGCTATGTTTATAAAAATAGTAAGATTTTCCCTGGGCTACTGTGCATACGATCTTTAGACATAATAAAAAATATATGTCCGTCTCTTATCAATGTTTGTTATAGTTGTTATCATTGGAGAACATGAAAGAGTAGCACACGCCAAAAGTGTGACCTTTGTGTTATTATCAGTCAAGGTTAATGACATCCTTGATTATCAATGCGCTTTGTATATCAATCGACTAGCTGTAGCTCCTTACTTCGCTCGGAAGAATATCAAAAAATAATTGTAATTCCACTGTAACTCCCGCTTATCTTCTATCTATCATCCAATTCCAATTCTATAAAATCCAATTCCATTATCTGCTATCTTTCATCAAATATTCACGGCAAAGTAATTCCAGTCCTTTTGGAGATTATCTACAATCGACCAACAAATGTCTTAGAAACAATCTAAGTTAAATTCGATCAACTAACATCTTTGACAATGACAACTTTGATAAGGCAAAGAGCCGCGCCGATTGACTAAATTAGTTCTGGTACTTTCGCGGCGGGCGAGGTATAAAGGACAATCATATAATAGACCGTATAGTAAAGGTGAAAAGTAGTACGCAATGAATCTAGTTTAGAACGTGGGCACTATTCATTTTATTCTAGAGAGTGTAATGCCTGCGTATGATTGGTCCTGTCTCTTAAATGTCAAAGTAAGTCTTGTCCACGTCCTGGGAGCATGATACGAATTCACCTCCAGCACATGTTAAATTGTGCTAACTAACACTGGACGTCGGCCCGATAAAAATATTTGCCAGACTGATCCGGTTTGAGAATACATTGTTACATTTCATTTAGTATGCTTAGAGTATAATTTTGTGCATACATATGAAACGTGAGATTTAATAATGAATACTTTACTTTGTCAAGTTTATGTTAATTTTCAATTTAGAAAATGTCACGGAATTTTCTTATACTTTTGTAGTGTTTTAAATTTTTGTAAAAAAAAATATAGTTAATGCGCAAATAAATGATACGATGGATATTGTTTTGGTGCAAGGATATTTTAACGTGTGTAATATCAAGGCCCATCGCGGTGTTTCGCGTTAAAATCTACGTACGTTTCGTACGCATTGTGATGACGCAGAAATAATAACCAATACAACACAGCTTTTAATTTGTTTGAAAAAAGTCGGTCAGTGGCAAACGACTAATTGCATTTTACTATTATCCAGTCGTATGTGTAACTCGCTGTTACCTAATTGGTTATTTGAAAGAATGGGCGGAGTTTGTCTGGTTACAAGGAATAAGTCAATTTTCTGTAAGTGAATTACCGTGACTATATTAGTATACTATACCTTTCTATCTACCGTGTATATTAAGTGGACGGATTTGTAAAACGTTCGTGACTAGAAAAAAATTGTGCTCCTAGACTTCATTTAGTAATAGAATTGTAATTTATCACTTTTAGTGCCTCGCCTACATTGTTTTCAACTTAAACGTTGGATTGGCTATATGATATATGTGCAGCAATTATAAAATTTAACAAAAAAAAAAAGTTTGCTCGTAATAATCGATTGCAATGATTTTTGTATAGGTATATATTTTTATCTCTTTTATTCTCTTCAAAAAAAAGGGACAACCATATGCATTGATAACACCATCGGCACGGCAATGGAGCCGCACGGCGAAACGTGCGTAGTTTGTCATTTGTCAATTGCACGCGTTTAGCGCGTGTAGATATCAGGACATGCGATTATCAAACTGTTTTCATATAATTTATGAGCGGCATTAGAGGAACATGCTTTTGGAATAAGTGTTGACTTTACTTTGACTGATTACATCTGTCTGTTGCCATGCGAGTAGACTGAACGAACATTTTATAAACTCTAACATTTGACCCATTTAATCTCACTGATTTCTATCTGTTATATCTATTGTTTTTTTTCATTAAAGATACTTTTGTGCACATCTTTTTAACGTTAAATTTTTATTTATTGAAACTAAACTAACGCTTGACCACAATCTCACCTGATGCCAAGTTATGATTTGATCGAAAGATGGCACGCACTAGTTCAGTCTACTTTTGAAGGCCCCCAAAAACGTGATTGTGTCAAATGTCTCGTTCATCCGTTTTATTTATAATATATAGTTAATAACTGTATGCTTTTACACAAATATGCATCATATATTAGTTTACATGATAACACGCCTCGGGGCATTGCAAACTTTATAATTGAAGTGAAATGAATATGAAATGTCGGTGGGTCGCACTCCTTAATTGTCGCAATTTACAATGGCATCGCTGCAATTAAAAAATGACAGGTATCAACTTTGCTGTTGCAACATTTTGTTTTTTATATAAGATATACCCGGACACCACCCGTCTGAGGCAAATGACTGAATTTAAAATATCATTTATAAGTTGTTACCAGATATAACTGTAATTATTGGTATATTTGTCTGCCTACCAAACCTGTGTGGTAAAACAGCGTGAGTGTTTTCTTATTTGCATATAAGTTTTGGTAATGCGTACACTTAAAAAAAAATTAGCAAACACTATCTAAAGTTGAAATCGTTTTAAAAATATCCTTTTATCAAGCAAAAGATTTGACTGTTAAAATAATAAAACACTTTATTTTAATTTTGAAAAGGCACAAACATTTTTATCTTGAAATGTATACATTTTAGAATTATGTTGATTTTGTATCGATCACAATTTTTTTGTTGAATGAAAACTTATTTATTTGTTTCTTTGTTATTAGTTAGTCACTGTAAGCAAATTAGGGACGACGGGAAACCAGTAATTATACCGCGACCCTGCTAATTAATGCTCGCCAAATTATTTTTTTAACCTTTATTATGTAATAAATTAGGTTTATTTGTTAATTAGGTAAATTAGTCATTCTCAGTAATAATAAAGCAACAACAATAAAGTGACAGTAATTGTAAATGTAGATTTTAATTGTCAAAATATTATTAAAGAAAAAAAAAAGAACGTAAACATGAACATGTAACGAGTTTTAATTACGTTAATTAAATATGAATAAATGGTACATAGTTATCAATCTATTACTAAGAAATTCCGTGTTTACAAAATGTCTACAAGAAACCCGTAAGCCCCGGCCGGCGTACATGAGGTTAATTGTAAGATACTTAAACGCTAGCGTGTGTACTCAGAACTTCACTACGCTGACACTGGTTTTAATACACATCGCCATCCCTTTCATTTTCTTTTAAAGAACAAGAGACAACAATATGTGTCAAAACCTGTATAGCTGAAGTCAAAACCCTCATGTGCCCTGTATTATTCAGTGGACGGCAAAGTCCGTCGTCGTTGACCGATCTACTCCACCCCTTTTATACCAATCACGCCAATTTTAAAACAGTAAGCGAACGTTTAAAGCAATTTTCAAACATAAATCACAATGAAAGTTGAAACGATTATTAAGTAAATTATTCCTTTGTCGATTAATTACTGGTCTTATAATATACGGGACTAGATTTCGAATACGGCTGTGTTTTAAAGTGACAATTTTTTTCAATTTAATTGTAATGTAGGGGAAGTTCGTAATATAACCTGAGCATAGAAAGGAATCAAGAGATGGTACGAGATTGAAAAACTAACGCTATCAACTTGTCGCAATCGTTTTACTTAAAGGTAACACCTCGCCCATAAAATGGACCCCATAGATGCAGTTTTAACGATTGACAGACAACTGAAACGCGAACGCGATAGGAGATTATAAAATTTGAACGTTAACAATGTTATCCATTAATCAGATGATAATCATGTGCGTATCTCCAATTTGTTCCGAGGCAGGTGCGTTGTAGCGTTACGAGAATTGATCTATAGTCATTTGTATATAATCTACTTGGTATTATTGTCCGAGATAACAATTGAATTATACATATTACGAAAATAAAGTTTCAAATTAAATTCACCTGATTATTTAACACTATAGCTTAGTCACCAAGTTTTATTAATGTCTTACTTGAATATAATTATTATAATAATAAAACGAACATGTTAGACATATTCGCGAGGAGTGAAAATTAATTAATAAGATAAGGTATTGTAATATAATCAATCGGCCGTGCAAAATCTTCAGTCCTTGATTTATGCATATAACATTTTAATTATCACAATACAATTAAATGATCCTTAATTAAAATAATGACTGCGCTATAAAACGTCTTGTTGTATTTACATACTAAAATATTACGCTGTTTGCAAAATTGATGGCACTTTTTTATTGTTTTTGTTTAACGTTACAAAATGAAATCCTCAACACATGACATGATCTCTTCATAAATAATTTGTACGACAAATACAAGAGCTTGTAACCGGCTAACTTTGTAAAGAGAGCAAACAAGATGTTTTCATTTTTTTAACAACAAAGTTATAACAAGTATCACACGAACCAATTGTCACGGGTGTTGACGGTGGGTACTATTAAATAAATAACGATTTTGTTTTTTTTTTAAATCATATTATTCCAAATTAAGATGCCTTTGTCTGTCCGTACAATTTCCTTAATAAGGGTAACTATTTGTCGCTATCTGTTTTTATGTAGATATAGGTGAGGTGGCCTAATGAATAATGGCAGTGACAAATTTTTTTATTATCTTCAATTTTTTGTTTACTTACGTATATCTCTGGTATCACTCAAACTTAGTTCAATGCTTGCTCTAGGATATGGTGTACGACAATAGTTGAATAACGGTGATCGAACTCTCGCCCGCCTGATTTTGTAATTTGAGTTAGTATTAAAGTTTCTACCATATTTCGACCACATGATGATGTGTGACTTGGCATCGGGTGGGATCGTGGTCAAGAGTTAGTTTAGAATTCGTAAAGTATATTCGTATATTGCGTAAATGCACATTATGTTACCTTGAGACAGAAGTGTCTAGTGCAATCTGTTGCCTGGTCTACGGAGCCCTTTAAGCCAGACTCGAAGTTGCCCGACAGCCTTTTTGCAAATGTAGGTACTTATGCACCACCGGTTTATGAAACGTGTTGACATTGTGTAGCGTACACTAGTTAAAGTGTACATACGAGCCAAATTAACCGGGCGATGAGTTCAATTTAGCAGCCAGTATATGTTGGGTTTTATATTTCATAAAGCAATACGGACGACCGATGTACTTTTTTATATAACATTAATAACTAGATATTCTGCCCATTTACTTGAATTTTAATTAAAAATGAAATCTAATTACGCCGTATATTAAATTCAAATTTATGACACATTTAAGAATGCTAAAAAAAGGATTTTTTTTCTTAAATCAAAACTGAACATATTGTTGCTTTAGGATACGGATGAACATCGCATAATTACAATTTAATAATTTTTGTACCTTTCAATCAATATTTAATCCTATTATTAAATATTATTTAATTATCTTAATGTAATTAATTCAAGACGTAGAAGTATTTTTTACTCGACCAGGGTCATACAGGTGGTCGCCAAGAGGAAGGGTTTATAGTTAACCGCAGAGGATCTTAATATAAAAACGGAAGCTGATATTGCCACAGCCTAACACACACACATCTAACTTACATTGCAAATTTACGGCAAGTTTCCACAACAGAAACACTGTACACAAGATGTATTATCAATGTTTTCTATCAAAGAGGACAACATGTTTTTGTTCATGATTCATCAGTGTAAACTCACTGTTATACGTGGTCATTGATTACGCTAGTATCGGTTATTCTACAGCTGCGGTTGCAGCTTGAATTTCAAATTACAGGTGTGTATACAAGAGACAAACGAGCATCGGGAACAACAACAAGTCTGTGCATTGCTTGTGGACATCTACAATTCGCTTTCTGCTTTTGTGATTCTTGGCACTGTTCACAAACGTGCGTGACATGCCCGTGCGCGGGACCAGTATGAATCATTTTGAATTACGAGTTTTAAAACCCTCCGATAGAAACTTATCAATAAATATAATCTTAAGAGCGTATACATAGATGTATTATTCAAACAACGTTACTATTAGTTTAATGTATCTGCGATAAGCTGTCTGTACAAATACAAACATAGTTCATAACTTTGAACTTCGTGGTTTGGTAGTCTGAAGTCTTTTATTTAAGATTTAAAAAAATCTTGGAACAAGTTTATCGACTGGCAGAAAAGTAATATAGTTTTCGAGATTTTTAAGGTAAAAGACACCATCTGCAAGGTTTGGATAAAGAAAACCACACCGAAAATTCCTGAAAAAATTGAGAGGCGCGGAGCCTATCCAAGTTTAAGGTGATAAGCTTGTAGTCAACCAAGATGGTGTAAAGCAGGTTGCTAGACTTCACACAATTCTCAACGACGTTTTCCTTTATTATTAGAGCATCGGATAAATGTACGTACGAAATTCGAAAATTGAAAAAACACATTGGGTATCGAAAATCAAAGTGTAGATGTCCGGTCCGGTGGGGCGCCTAAAACACCACGCCATCGACACCGTCTGTTGTACTTAACTTTGGTTTATTCATTTGGGTTTCAAGGCCAAGGTCGAACTTGTAAGTGGGATAAAGAAATTGTGAAAAAAATGGTGTGGAATAAACGAGAAATGATCGAAAGAAATTAAGTTCGTGATATCGCAGTTTATAAATAATCTCAACAAGTTTTACGCGTAAAGTAAAACTAAGATATGCAGTTTGTCTTGAATTCGTAGATCTGAAAAGGTTAAACACAATTCTCGAAATAGGTTAGTTATTTGTAATGTTTACTCGCTTATTCACAACACAAGCTAACCGATGGCTAGTAACTGTTTAGTACCGAAGGCGCCCGCGGAAGTACGTGATTTTTCGTGAATAAAACCTTATAAAGTTTATAGATATATTGACAACATTATTGTCGTAATTAATTATAATACATTTAACGGAATTGAGTGGTAATCTATAGTAATAAACAAGTGTAGATAATATTTGACAAAATTGATGTTTTATTGACCTTGTAATATAGTTGAAAAGTGTGTGTTAAACTATAGAAGTTACTTGTCAGTTTGCGTGGCGGTACCACCTGACACCATAGCACGGAGTACCACACGCCCTAGCCGGCGTGGTGGCCTCGTGATGTCCCGACCGGGATAGCGCTCGTCGACTTCAGCGAAGGGGACTCCTGACTGTTTAGGTTAATCGGGATAATGGGCCGTGGGATGTAGGGTGACTCCGCAGTAAGTGATGTGAATGAAGCAGCCTCTCCCCCCCCTCGACTTCTCGCAATCGTTGGTCTCTGCGCGCGCATAAATACGTCCGCACGCAGTTCAAGTGTCAGTCAATTTCGCAGCGCCACGCGTGCCGGTCGTGTCGACGGTTGAGCGTTGCCCCTAGCAATACTACGTACGCATCGCGCGCGACTTTCAAGGACTAAACAAGGTACTGTATACTCTTATTTCAAGTTATGCCTCGGTCGATATAGGGAGACAGGGGAGTGCGCGAGCGTGTTCTGGCACGCACCACGGCAGAAACGTCTCGTGTTAGAAGGTGCAATGCGACCGTCTCTAGCCCACCGCCAGCGTTGCATTGCGAATTGCAACACCGGCCACATCTCCCGGTGTATCAAAATTTATACTCGCTATGTATTGCATTGCTGAGCGAACTTTCATTTGTTTTTTTGTACATTAAAAAATAGTATAATTTATGATCACTAGAGACGGTATTATGAAAAAGTTTTGACCATCGACGAAGGCAATCGTAAAACTTCTTTCGTAACTTCTAACATTTTGAAACGCGCGCCTTAACTATTGAAAACTCGTGTTTAAAGTTTGTAAAAAGATTGTACCGAACACTTCAAGAACTTGAATAATTGATTAAAAAAAGGCGGTTTACTGAGGTTCGTTCGCAATGAATTACTAATAATGTTTTAGCCTGGTCGTAGAAAAGAAACGTTTTTGTTAGCAACCCTCGTCGTTTTTACGAATAGTTTTGCTTCGTTAATTTATTTATGTGTCGATTATTTTGTTTTGTTACGCTGTTTATTTTTTATTATATTAAAATTATAATTCGTGAACTACTAGTTAGTAGTT
The DNA here is from genome assembly GCA_027563995.1 of Papilio gigon. Lineage (NCBI taxonomy): Eukaryota > Metazoa > Arthropoda > Insecta > Lepidoptera > Papilionidae > Papilio > Papilio gigon. The sequence continues at coordinate 8,019,874 of JAODUI010000025.1, forward strand.
TCGCGAAGTTTTATACCAGACTGTCGTGAACAATACAGCTACTTGTCACCTACTGAAAGGCACTCTAATTGCAATTTTGATGCAATTTTTACACTTGTCAAGATCAGTGTAAAATTTTAAACTTTATTAAAAAAAACTAACAAATTATCTTCAGATAATGTAAAAAAGATTTGTACAATTTTCTTTGTATTAAATTTGTTAATGTAAATTATAACACTGATGAAATTTTGCATCAAAAATATTTTTTTTAATTTCTTCTTATTTTGTAAAATCATTTTAAATACCAATATTAGGGTAGGTAGATACAGTTTTGTTTATTTATTTCTAAAATGTTAACTAATACAACATCTATGATTTTTGGAACAACGTATTTTTTACTATAGGTGAAAATCGAACACGGATACCGTACCGCTAACCCCTATGCTACAGAGGATATTTATTATTGCACAATAAATGCTTATATACTAATGTAATATATTATACAGTATAGATTTTTTTGAGCGCGGACGAAGTCGCGGGCAAGAGCTAGTATAAAAAAAAACAATAATCTCTTATTCACGACAAAGTAAAACTATCCGCATTATGACATTTCTGTATCTTCAGATATAGCGTAAGTAGGCTAAGATTATGAACGACATTACCTACATCACGATAAGATACACAAATACGCGTGTAGTCCGGCTTCCTTACAACAAACACGTCGCCCGCGTGCCACGCTCGGTGCCAATTAACGTTATTTTTAGATACATAATTGATACAGATTACTAATAAATCATTACCTTATAGATACCGTCTCGATATATTATGTGATAACCGAAAATATTCAAATTTAATATTAGTTATAGAGTACGAACAATCGGCATAATTGCTTTCTGTCGCTTAATAAAAAACGCATTGTCCCGTCTAACTATGTATGTATGAAAATTATATGGTGATAACTTGACAATTGTAACTCACCCGCAGACATCAAGTTAAGAGATAAGACTAGACAAGAATTTCCGTGAACATTTTCTCGTAGGCACTTTTTGAAATTCTATTAGTTTCGTTGCACTGGTAAATCTGTTCTTCTAGTGAACCAAGATTAAGAGTGTGACGGGGCCGCGGTTATTCATTGCCAGTTCCCCTTAACTTTAAAAGACTAACATAATAATGTATCATTCTCTAATAAATACTTTTTGTTACACGCTCATTTGTTAAATACAATGCTTTATTCACTGAGTGCATATAAATTATAAAATTTTCAATGTTACTTTAAAATGTTATTACATTGAGGATGATATTATTGGTGTTATGCAATTCTAAGAAAAAACAATTAATGTTTTTTTTACATAATAAGGAATGAAATTTACCGTGACTTCTCGATAACTGCGTTCCGACACTTTTTTTATATTTTATTGTCAATTCGCGCCCGTTTGTATACTGTTTACAATACTTAAAATTAAAGCCGAATATCTTTATTATTCATCTACATTGTACACCGTTATAAATATTTCTTGTACTACTACAACGCTTTTTGTGCTAGTATATATTTTATAAAAATTATCCAACAGTGGCATTCGAAACGTCGACCCGTGCTTGAATGATCGTACCCTTAACCATCGGGCTATTGGCGCCTCTTATGACTTTTTGTAAATTTTTCTTATAAATATGTTTTATTCTTTTAGTATCTTCTTTGTTTAGCAAACAAAGAAGAGGTCAAAGACTGTTTACACGTCTGTTGTATTTACGATGAAAATGCGTCATTACGGAAAGATCAGTTGCAGTGCTCGTATGCAATGTTCTGATGCAAAAATAAAAATGGCCCTGAGTCACGGGGTCACGCACCTAACGTACAGTCGCCCGACATTTTCCCAACTATAGTGCAACAAACTTATCTGACCCCGTGGGCAAAAATGAAACTGCACTCCAGTGTGTCACATACGCCCCCTGTTAAGGATGATAAGTCAAGCTGATTTATTAGCTAATTGGCGCCCCCTGTCTACATCAAAGGATCACAAAATACTCAGTTGTTTTAGTTATTGTTACATATCTACCGTGTCAGTTACCATGCTTAATTTGATGTTACATATTATTAACAGTTATAACTGCGTCATTCTCATATGCTTGATAAGTATATCGGACTATATATGTATGTTTACATAGTATATATAGTATAACAGCTGAGCGAAATAAGGGCAACGGTGTTCGTGCTCAGATTATCCTTTGATCCGTATGAAAAAAAAATATTACGTATTTTTCATTTATCTTTTATTGTTTAGTAGAGACAATGAATACTTATTAAGGGTCCTATAAGAAGTTTATTTCTTTGTCAATGGCCGGCAACGCATCTTGTAGTGTTGCGGATGTCCGTGACGATTGATGTTAACGTTTTACCATTTTCTATTATAAAAATTTAAGATTAATAAGACACAATATTGCATAATCAAAATCAATAGATAAGAGAAATTATATTTATGCATGTTATTACTGGCTGAGAAAGTTGTTTACTGTCTATGGATTTAATCTAGAACGTTTCGTGTTTAAATTGATGATACCGACATGTCAGTATTTAATAAATTAATGATTACAGCATTCCTTGTAAAAATAAAATTGTTCAGACTTTTTTTTTTAACTTCTCATTTCTATTAAATTAACAATATCAATATAATTTTGAACGATGGACGGAATCAATTACAATGGTCAGTGGTACACAAATTGATAATTTTCTAGATTATTTACGAGAACAATAAATGCGCAGTTTATTTTTATCGACGTAAACAATAGCGACATGCTAATACGACATTAATACCTATTACAAACAAGCTATCGGTAAACAATTACTGTTCGAACGTTAATGATAAAGCATTAGTAGGGATATTATACTCGGTGTCAGTCGTATTGCACGAACGACCTTTGTAATCAACGGAAAAATAACTTGTTACGTATATGTATTATGTACTTTGCTTACTTGTTAATGTAATATTTATTTATTACAAATAAAAGTTAATTTTTGTAAGTTAGAAAATAACTCTAGAAGGGCTTCATTAATATGTTATATAGAAAATTGTCTATAAGAACACATGTACAGCAAATTGAGTTTTTTTTTTAATACACGCGAACTCAGTCGCTTATGACAGTTATTGTTAAGTAATAAAGCAACAATAGTAGGGCGCCATCTGGCTTTTATAATTTAACTTATGCCCATATTTGACGATCAGTACTTGCTTCATTTGGCTGTGATGACATGTACCAACACGATTCAATTCCTTGACTGTAAATTGTTAACCTTGGGTGACCTTTAAAGAATATCAACTTGACATATTATCGAGAACAAGTGAGTAGTCAGTAGTAAAGTCATTGTTGTTGTAAACAAACGTGGTGTGATGCAATTTGCATAGTTAATGTAGCTTGCTGCTCGGAGTTAATTGACTGTTAATCAGATGCGTTCACGCTACACAATGTTTAGTACAATTCTCGTAGATACGTGTTACACGATGAATATATTACAGCGCCACTAGATACATGTTAAGGCGTTAAAGGCAGGCCGATGATGATCATCGTAGACAGGGGGAACAAAGTTACGGCATAAATATCTTTGTGCGTAGCTGTTGTAAATATATTTAGGTCGTGAAGTCAGTGACTTCACTACGCAACATGTCAACACAACGCTCTTGACCTAAACAATAATGATAATACAAAGTGTTCGGGTAATCCGCTAAAATAAACTTATTGCTTAAACGTCTAAGGTCAAACGTACACAGAGTTCGATTTTTTTGTAAGAATAACACTAAACGATTGAATGAGTAACGTCAACAGGCGGGTTTAAGACGGGAAGAAGCAGTCATTTCGCATAGTCGACCTACCTACAGAGATCAGGCAGATATATTGTTTTACTGTCTTTTGTTTCCTATAAAACTGTAACAATAGCACAGTATCAGCGTGCGCTGGACTTTCACAAAATATTCCTTCACGTTTTAATCACGCTACGAAATATCTGAACAGAGAGAATATCGCTGCCAAAATGTTTGTATATTTTTGTATGAACGTACGCGTATTAAATGTACCGTTTCGAAGAATTATTTCGAAGAGAATAAAATAATATTGATTTCCTGTAAAATTGGTAGAAAAAGAAAACTTCAAAATACCAATAGCTGGTGTTATAATTAAATGATAAATTATTAAAATGAAAACAATCAGCCAAAATTCGTTTCGTATCAGACGATGTAACAGTTTTGTTGTTGTTACAAAGCCGCGATGAATCTAAATGTGCTTAACCTAAATTGATAAAATTATTAATATTCAACATTTGTTTCTGATAAACTCCAACAAACAACAATCGATGCAATAACACTAATGTATGTCATTCAATATTTTTATTATTATATATTTCCTGGTTTATCGGGCAACTTCGTCGGAGTGGAGGAAGGAGGTTCTGCTGCATGTAGATGGCTGATTGTTATGAATAAGATGTGCCGACGCTGCACAATTTATTCGGCCCAGTACATATAGGTCAATGACTCGAGTCGTTTCATTTTTGCACACTGCATGTTACTTGACGGTAGATGCGCCTACGTACAATGAAACTTTTTAGGTTATAGTCGGAATTGCATTTTAATTCATTTCCGAAAAAAAATAGCGTATTTTTTTATAAACTATACTAATGTTATACCGCGGATAGGTTAGTATATTTATTCCACACTTAGTTCTGGGTTAAGTGTAAAGGACTAAAGGTAAATAGCCATATAGCATTTTGATCAACTTCAATGATGGCAATGGTCTGAAAATCTACTCACGACTGAGTTGAAGTTGTTATGAAAACATGAGTAACGTTTCCCGTCATTATTCTTCTCACCTATGTTTTCATAATAAACGGCTTTTTAATGGACTTTGTCGCAATACGTGTTTGTTATTTATTTAGAATTGTCAGTTTATCTGATAACAAATAATACTCAAATACATATAGTACCAAATGATCTACTATAACTAGAAAACAGAGTACCCTAAAGATAAAACGGCTAACAATCATTCATCCGGTGTCGGCACCGACTGGTTTCAGACTTCCTTACTTGGCGGTCTTTACGTTTTTTTTTTTCATATACAGTTATAAATAATATTTACTTATTATGATAAATCATAATAAGTAATCTTACTAATATTTGAAATGCGAATGTTTCAATGTATGCATAGATTTTTAATAGCAGTTAAGACAAAAACTAAACAGACCTGAAGGAAATTTGGTACGGAGATAACGTCTGGTATAGCGTATAGTCTGCTTTAAACATTATTTAATTCATCGCGGACGAAGTCAAGGGCCAAAGTTAATGTAACGTGAGGAAAGTGCTCGGTGAATTACATTCGAAATATCCTTAAATTAGTTAAAATAGGTTCGTTTGCTTATTATTGTACAGTCTTAATATTAGCTTTGTTTTCGTCGTGTTCTTAGCTAATTATACATTCTTCGTACTATTGACCTCGTGGCCTAAATAGACTGTATCAGACCTTAATAAAGTTTAATCGGTTAAAGATCTAGTAATAGTTTAATTAAAACACATTTCAATTATCACTTTATTAGAATTATTTTATTTAACTGGAAGAACTGATTTCATATATTACCTACTGCGTAGAAATATACTTTGGTAATTAATTTAACAAGTTTTTGTCAATCGGAACATATTTAGGCTATCTAAATATGTTTTGTCGCCTGTTATGTCTGTCCACAGGTGGACCGACGACTTAGTGCGGACGGCAGGAAGTCGTTGGATGCGGAAAGCGGAGGACCGCATACTGTGGAAGG
>JAODUI010000025.1:8025746-8058171 GCA_027563995.1 Papilio gigon
CTCACGTGTAAATCGGTGTAGGTGTAAATGATTGACGGGTCGCGATTACGCAATAGTACCATTCCCAGTCATCTTATAAAAGAGCCCCCGATGGGCTCGAAACTAGTCGGTACCGACACCGATTTACACGTGAGTTAATCCGTTTTTTATAAGTAGTATTCTCATACTATTTATTTCATTTTCAATAGCATGAAACCTTTAATTTTTTTATAATAGTTACCACATATATAATCTTTTTATTATGATTATAAGTAAAGAGTTATAGAAGAAAATTATTAACTGACCTGTTTCCGATACGAAGACCCCGGAGAAGACATGAAAGAAATGAACAGGCATTATTAGGTTAATGTTATGACATATAAAAACCGTTGTATTCTGGAAACATGAGGAATAAAGTTACGTAAGAACTATGCTTAGTTGAAATACATTACTATTTAACATAATTTTTAATATAAAACAACTAAGAAAACATGAGTATAATTCGAAATATCCATCAATGTTTTTGAACACTTTTCTTCATTTATATCAACTGCAAACTCAATAATATTATTCCATAAAAATAAAATCATAATCTTCGTGTGAACATTTATGACTAAAGCTGCAAATAAATTACCCGTTCCCTCAAAAGTAATAAATCATTAAAAAGAAAACCCAAGTAGATAACTTTTAAAGTTACCCGACCGCGAGCGAGTTTAAAATAACATTTTAGTCCAATAACTGAAATTTGCGAAGAACCCTTAATTCCAAACGGAGCTTTTAGTTACGACGAAATTCGTAAACCACAACATCTGGCGTATACCTTTTATCAGAGTACTCAGAGATTGCATTTGTCTACTTTCCTTGTACTTTATTGAAGCAAACTAAAGTCATTCTAATCCTGATAAGTTTAAGGTAGGTATTCGCTTGTCGAAGTAAGCGATATTTTCCGGGTAGTTTCGACGTTTCGTCACAAAATTGCGGGACTTCAATCTGTTGTCTCGCCTGTTCCGGTACTATCGAGCTGTAATAGCTATTCCGTACAGATGCGAATTGTGGGATGAAGAGGCGTAAACTCGATTTCACCGAGACGAAATGAAAACCCTCGGAATCACTTTAAAATTATCATTACACGCGGACAGGCCGGGAAGTACGCCGCGTAATTGCCTTTGATGTGGATAATAAAGTAAGAGACGAAATTTTTACATATTTTCCTTTTAAATTAAGAAAATTAATATCACAAGGTATTTTGAATGGATTTTTCTATAAGAATTTCGACAGGGTGTTGGCTCAACCTTCTTAATGTTGATATATCAATCTCAAATCTAAAGTTAAGGACCGGACGGTAAATCGAAATAGATTCGACAGGGGAAGAAACGTATAGGAACCAAAAATATCGTCTAATATGTGGTTATTATGACCATTAAAATTAGTTAGTTAAGACATTCTCAGCCTTTTTGCAGTTGTCTATCAGTGGTCAATTCGCTGTTTTGCTGAAATTAGGTGGACGATTGCGCGTTCTTCGCTATTTATATAAAAAGAAATGTACTATATTGGCAATCTTGACGCCATTAATAAAATGTTCCAACGCTGTAATATCAAATAAAGTAACGTTAAGTATTTTGTGTCAGCGTCCGGATCGAATAAAGAAAGTTTTCATATTTCCCCTTTTTCCTTTCTTTCTTATCGTTTGCAGTTTAGCTTGTCTGTGTTGAAAGTATATTTACGCGGTATATGTTTGAGGAAAATAAGCCATAATGCTTGTTATTTCCTTAACTCTCTACCTTCCCTCGCGTATGTATAGATTATGTTTATTTTATTCACAATATTCCATACAATATCTTTTTGGATTATCTCTTAATAATAATAATGAAATATATCTGATAAACACAACATGAAATAGAGATGTAACTGACGTTATTCGTTATTTTTTTTTTCGATGTTACTAAGTACTAAGTAAATAATATCATAGCATAGGTCCTTGACCCGTTACATTAAAATTGCAATGTAATCCATTGAGATATAGTTACCATCTAAAGTTATATAACGGTTATACAATTAAAGGTGTATGTACAAAGATAAAACGGGCGACGCTTAATAAATCAAACACATTATATTACAATTCCTTATTGTCTCTCTACGGGTATTATTTACACAGACGGTAGGCACACGGGGCGTAAGTACGCCGCTCTTCGAAGAAATACCACGAACGAAATGTCTTGGCACGCTCGAAAACACTTCAATTTCTCAGTCCTAAACAAATATGTTACCGGTGTAGTAATTGCTCGACGTATTTACAGGCTTTTATTGAATATTGCAAAGCAAATATTGTTTCTGTACGACTCACTTGTCTGCTGCAGCTGTGGTGCATTGTTACGCATTTTTTTTTAAGTTTATGTCTACCAAAAGGTAATTTGCCATACATTTGATCTTAATTATATTTGATCTAAGAGACCCTTGCAACGCAAAAAAACGGATAGGATGGTTTATGTTTCATTGTCCACAAATGACATCTGTAATTCCAATGGTACGGGAAACAACTCAATTGATTTGTCATATCGACATTTGTGCATGGAGAAAATAATTTTAGTGGAGGTCATCGTCATAACGTCTGCCTCATGTCGCCCAATGCTGGGTTTAAGACCTGCCCGCCGCCCCTCACACCCCGTCTATCGGTAGCAGCTATTCTCTGATCTTTTAAGTGGATGTATTTTTTCCTCCAATTAATAATAAACAAACTTTTAAAGTCGAAATGCAATAAATTAAACTAAATTTATACAATGAATCTGAAGAAAGACTAAAGTTTACATTTGATTGTCAATTTAATAACATTCAATGTAGGTTATTTCAGACGGTTACCAAGTGTATATTACTATATTTGACATATCACCACATACTTGACTTTGTTCCGCCCATAGCAACACCCACTAACAACCTAGTAGTTCAACCAACATACAAAAAACAAGAAAGTGATTGCGAAAACCGATACGAATAAACGGCACCTATAGTCGGCACTCTAAAGTTACAGAGCTGCTGAGAGACTACCGTGTAATTCGAGATCTTAAAGGAAGCTTAGGCGACAGCTCGGGACAGTCTAAAAAAAAACACTTTCAATCGAGCGAGAAAGAAATTCAATATGTTAGCGGAACGTGGATTAAATTTGCACAATCTAGTGGCAGAATCGACAGCTGCTGCCTAAATTTTAATACTTAGAACATAAATATTGAGTAAATCGCAACGAATATATCACATACCTTAGCATATGCTTTATGATTTCATTAAAACGTTCCATGCAGTTAAATTAAACAACCATCTTCCAGATATTTCTCATAAAATGTAGAAATAAAGGTTTATGGTTATAGGGATGTAAAAAGGGAAGTCCCTTAAAATGATGGAAAAATCGTAAAGATTACGTGGCTAACATAACTCACTTAAGTCTCATAATAAATCTTTACAACAACCTTAAATTCCTTTAACAAGAAATTAAAACGAGAATATTGGTCTATAAAATATTTGTTATAGTCTCATCATCGAATTTAAAGCTTCCCGTGTTCAACTAACGTAGTCTACGATATGGTTTTCATTTTTCCTTTATTCGATAAAAATGCTAGTAAAGTAAGAATAATGAAACCTTGATCTTAACTAACTAGTAACTTAAAATAGGAATACCCAAAAAAAACAAGCAATAACTCGTTTTCAATGACAATCTTGTCTCCTTTTTTATCTTGTGCCATATTCAATGAAGTCTCAAAATTTAACTGAAGCGAATATCAAAACTAAAATATTACAAACTACATTTAAAAAGGATCTCTCTGGGATACGTAATCCGAAACTGTGCTCGGACCACTAAAGGGGAAAACATTAGTTGGAGTGTGTAAACAAGTCGAGACGGAACGACAAACAATCAGCCAGTACCCGGTCTTCGACGTGTAATCGGATACAAAACGGTCGTGGTCGTTTCTCAACAGCTCTTTGCGTTTCCAGCAGTGGCGGATTTTATTAGGAAATTGCACCAAATTACGATACTTTTGACTGATAATAAATTATGGTGATATTACAAATTGTGTAGAGGACATCGTTTTAAGGTCTACGATGTAAATGCAACTTCTGTTTATAACATTAATGATGTCATATCTATGTGTAATTGGTGCTGATAATTTCATCAGAGATATATATATATTTCTTGAGCAATTGAAACGTTTCATCTTTATTTAAGAAATAAAAAATGATTCAGCAGTCTCTTTATAACGTCAGGTCCACTTGCTCCGAAATTGCCTCGGCTCGGTATTGAAAATGCGTTTTTATACTCATTCGCGTGGAACGTTGAATTTGTAAGGTAGGCAATCTGTAATGATGGATCACTGCGCTGACTCCTTCAATATCGAGCGAATGATTACTCAATCTGACGAGCTTCGATTTATATGGCCACTTCATCTCGGTAACAATTTTTTTTTTCTTACATTTAAGGCTTTTTCTAATAAGTTCGTAAAACGTGTGTTCATACTTTACGAGGTAACGAAGCCTTATCATTTATTAAATCTATGGCACACTATATACAGGATTAACTTAGTATGCATCAAGGTCATTATTATAAATAGATATTCATCTAACATTTTAACGTATTTAACAAATGTTTTATTCTAATAATATAAATGCTTAGAATAATTAACGGCTAATGAAAAATGATACAAGTACGCCTTAGGATTCTTCAAGAAGCGAGCGTACCTCTTTCTCGAAGCAACGCATTCGTGCTTCCTCTGGTATTGCGGATGTCTGGGCGTCGACGATCACCTAAAGGTCCCGTCGCCCTTATAAAAAAAAACTCACACATGAACTATGTATACGACAATTTTGTGTAGAAATCGTTATTATTAATTTCAATATCTAATACCATCTTAAATAGGTAATTGTTTGATGATACTGGCGCTCACTTCTTATGGTTTTTTGTGAGAAAAGAAAAAACTTTAACTAGCCTATGTGCTATACTGTACAGTAATCTATCTCGGTGTCAAAATACATCCAGACCTGTTCAACCGTTTTGATGTTACCTGCTAACAAACATTTATTCAAACTTTCTGATTTATATTAGTAACTTTGTTATAAAATTAAATCACAATAACAACACTGTCAATGTAAATAAATGAATAATGAAATAGATTCATTGATTATAAAATTTTAAAACGTAAATAATTTGCATAATTCTATTCCTTCCTACTTCCTTATATTTTTCTAATGCTTTACATCTAGTCAGTGGTTGGCAGAAATATGTGCAACATAGTGCATGTCCTTGGACACGGAAGGAGGACCGCATACTGTGGAAGGCATTGGGAAAGGCTTATGTCCAACATTTGGCTGACAAGAGCTTATAATGGCGATGATTGCAAGTCTGTATACAACACTTATGTACCGTTATCAAAAATTAATATCGTATGTGTATTATAAATCTGTATAACATTTTTTTTTTGTCTGTATTGTATTAAGTACACGGAATTCTTCTTAGGCATATTTTTTTAAACAAGAATTCGAATTTTAAACCAGTTAGTATCGCCATAGTTTGTTTCGGATGTAAATGCCCTTTACCATGTATGCCACGTTACCGTTGTCTAAACATTAATATTATTTCTAATATATAAATTATATCTGAACTATTCAAACTTTCGTGAGGCATTGTAATAACGTTGAAGGTGGGCTTTCCTGGGATCAAGTAGTCGTTGAGGATAACGAATGTTTAGTCTATAATTTAGTGTATACAAAAAATCAAAAAACCAGTTTAGTTTGTGTCCTAGCTTGTAGCGGTGTACCGTTGTCATAAAACGTATAAAAACAAAAGTATCAGTGTGTCGCGGCACGCGCCATCGGGCGCGGAAGTAGCGAGCGGCGGCGGGCGGCGGCGGGCGACGAGCGGCGGGCCGGCCTTGGCGCTTCGGCGCGAAGGTGAAAGTCTCACTAGTCCATACCGACGCGACTGTTCGATCTCACACCTTATTTCCATTAAGAAACACTGCTATTACTCTTATCGTGATATCACTTCACTCACAGTAGTCACAACATCATCATCACCATTATATCAACTACATGCCGCCTATTCACGAGCCTAGGCCTCCCCAAAGATCGCAACGATCGGTCTTCGGCTGTCCCCATCCAAGATACTCCCGTAAACTTAACCAGATCATCGGTCCATCAGGCCTATCCACGCTGCGTTGACCTGTCCGTGGCCGTCATTCCAGGACTTTATTGCGCCTCGATAGTCCGTTCCGCGGGAACATACGTAACTCAAGTTTAATATTTTAATGACCATCTTTTCAAGAATATTAGCGTTCCTCTAGGCAACCGATCGTAACTATATAGGTAATGGTGGTATATGAAATTGTGCACGATCAGACTCACGCAGTTTTTTGTTTAGTGGCACAGAGGACTAAGATTGACATTCTCTTTCATTTAGGTTACATTGCGTTCATAACTTCATGTTGTCGAAATAAAAGTGTATTGTCGCCTATCGTGTAATAAGTAAAATACATAAATATGTTAACAGTAAATGACCAATAATGAGTGGGATTAAGTTTAATGGCACGGCGGCGGCACACCGCAGTCGCTTCAGAGCCTCGCGTCCGTCAGTTTGCATTCGCAACCCCGTTTTCCCGCCATGAGTCGAACCAACCCCGTATCATTCGCCGGCTCACCCGACAACGTGACGTAGACTCCGACCACCTTCGGTTATTTACGGTTACTTCACTGAGTCTAAGTCCTCATCATGGTCTCGAGGTCTCGCGGTCACGTGCTGGTCTGGGAGCAGCCCGGTCTCGAAGACCAGCGCCCGAAGGCGTATAGCGGTGAGTCACCCGTGACGTCATCGGGAACTACGTGTTTATGTCGCTCTTATCAATTCTGATAAGCCCGGCACACGTTCCCCGAGGACAATTTTTTAAAACCGACGGTTGGAACTACGTAAAATTTACGTAATGTATTGAAATAATGCACTCAGAGGAAAAACAACTGTACAGATGATGATTTAATTTTTTAATTGCCGACCACCTGCTGCTCACGTCCATCAGAGGAAAAACATTAAAATTCTCATGTCTGCTCCACGTGGAGCGTGGACCATTTGATTAACATGTTTTACTTTATTTTAGCAAACATCTGGATTACCATATCATTTAGGACAAGTCCAAGATCTGTTTTACAACAGACATGACAGTTTCGCGACGACGTAGTTATAGAATTTAGGTTATGTTAGAATCAAATCTTTTATTCAGCGGATACAGCGAGTTTATACAAATCTGTGTCAAGTTATATGCAGGCATTTAAAACGCAGACTATACAATTATTTTTAAATACACAAAAAAAGAAGTAACTCGTATTCTACGTAATTGCAAAAAAGAACATATTCCCGCCATTTTTGCTCTATTTTCCTTCTCTATATGATCAATGTTCATTATAAAACATCCATTAACTTTAATGTAACAGTATTATAATGTATTGCATCACAGAATTTTAAAATGTTCCCGACGTTCGTGTGACCTGAATAGTGAAGTAAAAATTACGAACGTATGAGCTTGGAAACTTTATGGTACACAGAAATAGTTGGCACTTTAATTTTTTTAAAGGAACAATTAATAAAAAAAACAAATAACAACGTCAAGTATATCGTAATTAAGTTGCATTGTCCTAATTAAGTTTAAGTTTGAACGTTCCGTGTAAGTGTGATTTTTTTTTATTTTCAAATGTCAATCGAGTTTCTCTATGGCACAAAGAATAATAATTTCCTTTTAAATGCAGACATGAAACTTTAACCTTTTTCATGCTAACTGTTTGTTCGCGGAATAATTTAGTGGGCAACGATCACCAGAAAACGTAAATAAAATAACTTTTATATTAATATAAGCGAATTAAAAAGTAGTCAATAATTCTCCTGCTTGCATCCGCTACCTTCCAGTAGAAGACCTATCAAATTAATTCCAGACGTTTCGGAGATTACCCGGAACAAACGCGGACATGCGGACAGACAGCATTGCATCGGTGCGACAATAGTAACATAAATTACTAAGTATAAAATTGTCAGCAATTTAAGAAACCACCAGGAAGTAGCGCTTCTAGATTTTCCTAAGGTTTCACCTTGACATAGAAATGAATATTTCATATTTGTCGCAGATCACGTTTATCGCTTTTAGTCACAATTGTATGTAACGTGTTGTGCGGAACTACAAACCGCTATAAAATTTTGCGAGATCGAGACCGTTAGTGGCGACGTGTTGGGAGCTGCTGGTGATGTTTAAGATAATATATCGCTATAGATAAATCGTTTGCAATACATTAAATAACGTAATTTAAATATTTTTAACATATTTCTTATGGAGAAAGAATAAACGTGATGCAAACTGCTCAGGTTTACGAAGAAATTCAAAGATACGTGGGAAGATCAACCTGAACTGGACTGTTTCGTTTGCTCAGACCTATTCACCCTTAACTTAGCTCCCTGGGAACAACAAATGTGTTGGAATAATTTAGAAAGTGCCAGTACAACTAACTGAAGTCAACATGAATCATTCAATCTGGAATTCGAGTATCGAGAGACATACTAGGATCACTTCCGAGTGAACAATAGCTGACAAAAAAATGTCGCTCCGTGTTCGATCACTGTGACCACTAAACAATCGAGCCGCTCTGCCGGCAGACCTTGGACTTGCTCGCATCGTTTCCTATGCGAATAAGTTTACATAACTTTTACATATGTAAAATGATTACTTTTTATTTATCGCGACGATTTTTCCATAACCAACCTGTTTAAACGTGGGCTTTCACGTTGATAAAAAAAAAACAAATTGTCAAGTCAGTTTTTCTAGCGTATCTTAGTTTTATTAAAAAATTTAATACGAAAGTTATTACGTATCCTGAAAACAGTTGCACGGAGAAGGATGTAAAACTATATGGAAAAACGTATACACTTAATTTTTTTTTAAATTCCATATTTCATAAAGTCTCGAGCGAATGTTAGCGTTCAATCGTTTTTTGTATGTTTCCGCAGTAGAAACCCACGGTCAGAATAACCTAACGTCGTTTTAAGATTCATTATCAGTTGGTTTGGAAGCCACGTGACGTCTGACCTAATTATTTAGGAAACAAACATTAACTGTTTCAGTTTTACTGCCAATTGTAAATAGTACGTTTCCACGAGCATTCAGAACCTAAACTATGATACGCGCAATGTTTCACGTTGTATATCATTTAAAGTCAATTTATGCCAAATAAGTCCCTTTTTCTTTGGCCTGAACTTAGGGTAGACTCTGAGCTCCTCGCTGCACATCTGATGATACTGTCATTGTGGACGTAGTTTCTGTTCCGCGAATAGAATTTTCCGTGTCATAGAAGACATTGAGTAGACGGTCGCAGCTAAGGTTGTCACCTTTTGGTTTGATTAGATTTTTGTTTTGTCATATTTAGGTTATTGGTTGGAAATGTATTTGATCAGTGGTGTGGTCGAGGGTGCACCCTGCTTAATGTGCCGACAGTATTTAATGTTTTTGACATAGAAATGTATTTAGAAAACCTTTCATCAAAATTGCAAAAAGAGTCATATCTCTTAAGGATCTAACGCAAGATGTCACACTTTTAAAGCACCAATAGCCTAATGGTTATGGGTACGAACTAGTACGAACGGTCCTAGGTTCGAATACTGTCATGAACCATATTCTATCACAAGCTTATTCACGCTAACCTGCAATGGTTACAAGAGTAACATATCTACGATAGTCGTTTATGATGTTTGCTTTCAAAGTATTTTGTAAGACGGCAACCCTAACAGCATCAAGGCAATGGCAGTCGGCCGCATACGTCACTCCGACAAGCGCGCGTGGATGTGAAAATTATAACCGAACGCACGCGGCACACGTCATCACCTAAAATATGGCTGCCAGTTACGTTCCTGTTCAATTAAGACCCTTCAACCACTAAGTATGTATCTCTTAAATCATGTAAAAATTATCAAACTCGTGTAATTTAGTATTTAGTCTACCCTCTTTAGTATATGCAGAACTTTGTGGTTAGTTACATCATTAGAAGCACAATAAGTGCGTCTGGGGGTTCATTACGCGTGGTACGGCTTCCAAACCCTTCACTGGACTTTATACAACCAATACAAATTGATTGTTATTGTTTACAAACAAAACACAATTTGCTGTTTTATTTAATAGGAAAAACTGTTTAATTAGGGTAGTTTACTTACAGTGAATATATAAATGTTAATCAATATATAATTATCTGTACCTTTTTATGAATAATAACGAAACTAGATTGATTTGAATAGATGTCAGTTACAATGCGTTCCCGTGAGGACGTCTCCCAATGAACCAACCTCTTTGTTTCTAGTGCCCTCGTGGGATTACTAATTGGTCGCGGAAAAAAACCAATTGCAATTATTTTACTATACAATCTTATACATAAAGATATCTATGTATTAACGAATCCAATAGAAATGGCAAATTATTATATACGTCACTGACAATTTCATTTATTGTCTATGGTTGTATTAGGGACTGTTTCAGTGTTAATTTTAATTGCTTTTTTTATTCGATTACAAAATAGAAGTTTTTAAACTGTATAAGTTTTTTTTCATCCCCATTCTATAGTTACGCTTTTCCTTACGTCGTAGTCCGAAGTATTTTTCCAAGAAATTTCTTAAAGTTTATATTCTAATGCTAAAAACATGCACTCGTTTATCGTGAAAATTTATCGTTGGTTCAGTTTGTCGTAATTTGTGTAATGAATCAAAATATGAAATACTTTGATGTAGCTTGACATTGTGTAAACACATTAAACTGGATTAAATCAAATTTTGAAATAACATTAAAATGTAGATAAACAATGATAATTACAATCTGTGGTATTTATAAAAAGTGTTAAAGGAATATGTTTTTAAACGTTTCTGCCAAGATACGTTTAAAAACTTTGTTAATTAAAAAAAAAAAATTAGACCAAAATATGTAATTCTGTCATTCATGAAAGTTTGGCGAAAGCAAAGTTTTGTCGTAATTTTTTTTCTATCTAAATTTAGACGTTACACGTGAGACGATCTTGGCATTCAAAGCAAAGACCATTTACATTATTCGCTTTATTACTTCAGGAGAGAGACATAAAATTCCTTTTTATACAGTCTTCCATTCAATTTGGATAAAACTGAATTTGTTTTACGATCATAACATCCTATGAATCGATGTTTATTACAAGACGAGTGCGCCAGAGGAAGCCCACATGAACACTGTCTATTGACAGCCAAGAACTTGCCTCCAATTATGTAACTATTCGTAATGACATTTGAAATAAAAAAAAAACATAAAAAGAGCAAAATAAGATTGTCGTTCTTGTCATCCTTAATTTTTTAACGTAACTTTTTACAATGTAGTGAATTAATAACATAAATGAAATTAATAATTTATTCAAAATTAGCCCAGAGACAAGAATTGACGTTTTGGCGGCAATAAAGTGTAATGTTGCCAAGTTCTAGCTGAGGTAACATGACGTACCATACGTGACGGAAATGACCTACACAAGCTATTATGAAATATCACGTTTCTATATTACCGCGTAAATTGCTTACACTACTATTTATTTATCATGTTTTTCTCGATATAATTGAACAAATAAAGACTTGTTCTCGTACAGGAGTTTTTGGCAGATAAATACGCCAAGCCAAGTCACAATTTCACTTTTGACAAACGCTCCTGGTAATTTGCCGCGCTAAATGAACTAACCTAAAAGTGGCACTAGTACAATTCGAAAAATAAAATATTTGAGGAAACCAGATGACTAATACCAAAAATTTTAATGTAATTGCAAGTAATTTAAATATATATTTACAACGGAAGCTGCTTTGATAAAATTGCGTACAGCATTCGTGTTGGAATTTACAAGAAACCTTGCATTACGAACGTAAATGAAAAAGATGATTAAATGAATAAGAAAGTGAAAAAAAGTTAAGATAGTATTATACCAAGATTGCATTACTTTATACGTCGCACTCTGTCCAGCAGTGGGCAGACAAAGGATGATGATGATGACCATACGTCGACGGAAGCAAATACTATATGTATAATAAATAGAAGATTGTAATCACAATATAATGTATTAAATACAATGATGCAGTCAGGGCACACTGAATCACTTCTAATCCTTAATCGTAAAAAGTGATATCCGAAGTTACGCGGTTTCTGTGTAAAAGGTTCTATGTGCAGATAACTGGATATTATCGATAATGTAACGCATTATAGACTTATCGATAGCGCATTGTGTTTATTTAATACAGTATGTTTGAACCGTCCGGAGTTATACTCTTCATTGTTCAAACTTACACAATTTATCAAAGATCGACAACGCATCGGCTTTATAGTGTTGTGGTTGTGCATTGGCGACTATGATCGCCTCTGTGGTCCGCCGCTCGTTTTCCCCTCTTCTCTTTGATAAAAAAACAATTGAAGTTATATTTCTGACACTTAAGAACGAGCTAGTCACATAAAAAAGACATTGTATGCAAACATTTTTAAAGTAAAAGAAATACTAATAATAATAGGGTCTAATAATTGACCGTTACTCGATAATTGTATTCTAACTTGACGTATCCCGTGCACGGACAATTGCAGATGATCGCCGGAAGATGTCGATGCTATTGTGTCACTATCACCATGTCACTCATCATCACAGCCACAGATACCTTCTAAAAATAACTGCAATACAGCTATTGTACCCGCGTGTATTATTCAATTAGTTTGGTTTCCTTAATCGAACTTCGTAAAAAACTAGTTTTACAAAATTTAATATGGCGATAGAAACTATCAAATACACATTGATTTTAATAATACCTTGGTTAAGACACAATAAATACGTCAAAACTACGACAGGTGGAAGCTGAAAAGTATCCCCATTCATTCATTTGTTTTGTTGCAGGTGGTCTCGGCACCCGGCACTGGGTGACGTTCATGCTGTTCCTGGGCATGGCGAACGCGTACATAATGCGAACCAACATGTCAGTGGCCATCGTGGCTATGGTCAACCACACCGCGCTGCCCGTGCACAAGGAGGCCGTCGACACCGAGTGCGGGAATGTCGATGGCAACGCCACCAACGTAAATTACATTAAATAAGAAACTGTGCACGATGCATAATCAAAACTGGGCAAAGACAGTGTACGTTTTAATTGTCCTCGTTCTAGGCGGCGGCGGCGCAGGACGGCTCCTTCGTGTGGAGCTCGACGCTGCAAGGATACATCCTCTCCTCCTTCTTCTACGGCTACGTCATTACACAGATTCCCTTCGGTATATTGTCTAAGAGGTAAATAAAACAAAAATAATACTTCTTTATTACCAAACGAATTTATTTCATAGCAAGAACAAGAACTGCAATTAAAAAAATATTTTATTTGTTCAGGTTCGGCGCACGGTTGTTCCTGGGCGTTGGAATGTTGATCAACTCCGTGTTTGGTCTGCTGGTGCCCATCGCCGCCGAGGCAGGCTTCGAGTGGCTCATCCTCGTGCGATTCATACAGGGCCTGGGAGAGGTGAGACAATACTGCCACACATCAGCGGATCCACAATCATCAGAGTCAAAATCGACCCACCGATCATAATGTTTATTAACGTCACGGTCCGTTGCAGGGCCCGATTGTTCCGTGCTCGCACGCCATGTTAGCGAAATGGATTCCACCCAACGAGAGAAGTCGGATGGGTGCAGCTGTATATGCCGGTAACAATACAACACCTACACATTGATATATCTCATGTGAGTGAAATGTGACCACGATATGATAACTTGCAGGAGCTCAGTTCGGCACAGTGATATCCATGCCGCTGTCGGGGCTGCTGTCGGCGTATGGGTTTGCGGGCGGCTGGCCCTCCATCTTCTACGTGTTCGGCGTCATCGGCACCGTCTGGTGCCTCGCCTTCCTCTTCCTCGTCTCCGAGGATCCGGAGGTCTGCCCTAGAATAAAGGAGGCGGAGAAGAAATACATCATCAGCTCGCTCTGGGGTGCTGCCGGCTCCAGTGTAAGTTTGTTGCCTTGTTCTTTTTAATATCGTTACTTTTGACAAGCAGCTTACAAAATATCTGTGTCTTTTACTTATATATCTTTGAAATAATCACAATTGTTACCATTTTGTTAGTATCAATGGATAAAAACACTACCAAAAGAAATTCAGAAGATTGAATGGCTCTACTTTATACTTTAAGATGCCTGGTACATCCTCTGTACTTCATTTTTTTTATAATTTTTAACCAATCCAGTCTCCGCCGATCCCATGGTGCAAGATATTGATGTCGATGCCGTTCTGGGCCATCATGCTGGCGCACATGGGCCAGAACTACGGCTACGAGACGCTCATGACAGAGCTGCCAACGTTCATGCGACAAGTCCTTCACTTCTCTATCAAAGATGTAAGTTCACTTTACAAATTTGAATTTATCTAAGTGACGGAAAGTGTTATATCTCCCATAACATCTTTCAAGTAATAGATGTAACCCTTTTCCCTCTGACGGAAATTACATTAAAACTTGCATACGTTACTCAAGGATAAGGGAGTAGTATTAGTGTAAGAATACATACATACAATAACACAAATATAACCTCTTTGTACGAGGTTGTATCGGTATGCCATAAAACATTTAAAAGAAAATAATAAATATGACATAACTTTCAGTTGAACGAGCATTCCGTGTAAGATATTACAGTTTTTTTCTTAATGTGTTTTATTTCTTAAAGTCAGCCAGCATTCAAATTATTTCATATAAGATTGATCGCATAATAAAATAAAAAAGGTCGTAGTAACAAGAAGGTCTGAGTTGTTTTTACTCCGGACACAAATCAATGGGAGGTCTCGCGTTAATCACGTCGCACAGTTCAGGGGTTGGGTTCAAACTCGTTGACACAATGAATCATCGCGGTCGGGAATTGAGCCTGCCGATTGCAATTATTCGTCATTCGATCAATTATAACGGGGTGAATATAACCTAAGAATATTTATTTGTCTATACAAATACACATAATAAATAATTAATTTTGTAAATTAACCTAAAATAACGTGTAACTGGTATTCTTTTACAACGGCCATAAAGGTCGATTAAAAAACCAGATAATTGTCTATATTCGATGTTTGAATGTTCATACAGAACGGGTTCGTGTCAGCGCTGCCCTACCTGTGCATGTGGCTGTTCTCCATGTTCATCTCAGTGGTGGCGGACTGGATGCTGTCCAGCGGCAGGTTCAACCACACGCAAGTCAGGAAGATCATCAACAGTATCGGTGGGTTTGGTTTATTACTATACGTGACTTGGTTGTATGACATTGTATTATTGAGCAAGGAATTATATGGAGAGGAGGTAAAGAGACGACCAAGAATGAAGCTTGCATTAAGTTGATCAATGGAATAATAACTGACTCTGTTACTGTTTTGATCACAATTTATTCATTCACGTAGTCCTACGTTTTATTCATTAATAGAAAGGAAATGTAAAGTTTGATTGGAATCATTGGTGTTAACGAGTGTGCCCATTATGCAGGCGAGTACGGGCCTGCCATCGGTCTATTCATTGCGGCCAACACGGGCTGCAACCCCGCCGCCACCGTCGCCGTACTGGCCGTCGGTGTTGGACTCAACGGCGGTATTTACTCTGGATTCAAGGTACGCTTCCACGAAACTACCGGATTATTGTGGCTGTTTAAACCTGACAGACTTTTTATTAGACACAGTTATTGATTTTTCGTATCAGATTTTATTTACATTTCATATATTTTTGGCTGAAATCTGAAAAAAAAAACGTTTTATATGTTCTATTTCCGTGCATTTTTGATTTTTCTTGTTATGATATTGTATGTATGTACGTTCTTAGGTGAACCATTTGGACTTATCTCCGCGTTTCGCGGGCATTCTGATGTCATTCACAAACTGCCTGGCCAACCTGACGGGCCTGCTGGCGCCCATTGTCGCCGGCTACATCATCGAAGGCAGGGTACGTATAGTTCACACAATAACACTACGGTAGAAATTGTTACAACCTTAGTGAAGCAGTCTTACATTTCATTAAGTAATTTTAGTATTATTTACAAACAATGAAAAACTTTATAATATAATGCAAATACGCCTTCGTTCGCGGTATTTCATATTATATGTATTCTTCTATCTCCGTTATTTAAAAAAAAAAACGATCGAATCATATTTTAACTTTCTGCAAGTATTAAGTAGTCAGATGTTCACATATGACAATGTTACTTGCAGCCGACGCAAGCGCAGTGGAGGATAGTGTTCTACATCGCGGGCGGTGTGTACATATTCTGCGCGACGTTCTACATTGCTAATTTTACGTGCCGAGTTCCCTTGCTGTTGAAGGCATTGGGAAAGGCTTATGTCCAGCAAATAATGCTGTTTTTTTATACTGCTTAGAGATTTTAAAAAGACTTCATGGTAAGACTACAGTGAATCAAATCAGGAATTTAGTATGTTCAGAGTCCAGTCGTAAAATATCTATGCTTCAAATTTAAAGAATTCGGCATTAAGATGTTCAAGGTTGCGGGAGTACACTGGATGCGGGCGCAGGACCGGCTATCGTGGCAATCGTGGGGGGAGGCATACGTCCAGCAGTGGACTACATTAGGCTGTTAATGATGATGATGTTCAAATAGAAATGACAACAAGCTTACGTATCATCCATATTTCGCGAACGCATCATTAAAACGGTCAGTATTTATAGTGTTGCGATTTACAACGTCAGCATCAAGGTTGTGACGTGCTGTGACGTCACTCGCTCGAATCTCGTCTATATTTACAAGCGAGACAGACGTGTACGCATGCGTCGTCTATACATAGCCCCGATAGTCTGTCGTCATTCGTAACCCCGGACGAGGCCCCTTGCGGTTTACAGTTTTACATTCAAAGCACTAAAAAAGCTCGTACAAAAGCTCGCCTTTGAATCAACATGATGTCCCCCGTGACGTATCAAGGGCGAACCTCGCTATCTCTGTCGGGTCTGAGGTGACTTGTGTCTCTGAACTTAGTCTTGAAAGCCCGGACACACGGACAGTACATCCTGTGGAGTTGTAGGTGTAGGTATGTTTGGATCGAGATTTCCTTCCTGGCATTTTGCATCCATACTACATGTCTATACTTCGCTGTTATTAAATCTTGACTTTCGGCCCTGTGAGGTTGCCCTATCGACACAATAAAAAACACAAGTGAAAAAAAATATCTTTGTATCAAACATAACACACAACCATATATAAACTTTTTCGTTTGTAATTTTCTTATATATATAAAAATGAATTGCTGTTCGTTAGTCACACTAAAACTCGACAACGGCTGAACGGATTTATCTTATCTTGGTCTTGGAATGTTCGTGAGGGTTTATAAGGTGAGAAAAATTAGAAAAACTCTCGTTAAAGCCTTAAAAATAGCCCTTTTCCATTTCCCATACATTTTTTTTTCATTCAAAACTCTGTTTCTTCCGAAACAGAGTTCGCGGGGTCAGCTAGTACCAGTATATTTCTAAAAGAGGATGAAGATATGGTACCGACTATGTTAAATATATGTTTGTATGATAATGTGATTCACGTTTATTGCAATTGTTATAAACTTCCTGGTTTTATCTGAATACAATGGTATGTATTGTTTGTTACTGCGGTTAAGTTAACAACGTTGCTAACTCAATACATTTGGTACGACAGTTTTCAGTATACTGCATATTGTGTCGTTATGACTATTAGATTAAAAAAATGTTAAATTAAAAAAAAGTCTACCATTCCCGTATATGTAGATGGATGGGTGCCTATTATTACGTTCTGTCAAAATCTTGTAAACACAATTTTTCTTCAAGTGTCCAAATATGTTTTTTTATAAGTAACGCCAATAGCCTAATGTGTTAGCGTACGGACTAATGATGTAGCTTTCGTTGGTTCGAATCCCAACATTCGACTATTGTCGTGAATCTATCACAAGCTTTTTCAAGCTTACCATGAATTACAAGAAATGTTAGTAGATTAACAAAAATCTACTATTGTTTTACAAAAAAAAAACCACATACAGACACTCCAACTTGTATAGACAGATCTATAGGTTTATGTAAACTATATGAATTTGGTAGCTTGATTTATGCTTGTTGAGGTTATAATAAAAAACCATTGTGTTTATTTGCTCTACCCAGATAGAAAGCATAACATTATGGTTATGCCAGGTATGCGAAACAAGGCCTTGCACACGGTCAAGATGTTATCTTTGTATTAA
The DNA here is from genome assembly GCA_027563995.1 of Papilio gigon. Lineage (NCBI taxonomy): Eukaryota > Metazoa > Arthropoda > Insecta > Lepidoptera > Papilionidae > Papilio > Papilio gigon. Next base: position 8,043,974 of record JAODUI010000025.1, read on the forward strand.
TTTTAGCACAACCCTAGCGTCTGCACCAATTAGCTTTTGCTATTTCAGAGCGCGCCGCGCCGCGACGTCCGCCATTACCCGCGCGTCAGTTCCAAATCAAACATGGCGGACGGACGCCATGTTCGCGATGCAGTTTACCGCGTTTTTAGCTGTCATTGCATTGTTTGTAAACATCTAAAGTGTTAATTTAATGTTCTAAGTGTTTAGAATAACTAAATGCTTCTATCTTTTGTTTTAAAATAACTAAACTAGAAAACTGCATACGTATTTTAAATAGATATATACTGTATTCAAAATTATGAAGGATTTTTTTTTCTTTGTGTTTTATACGTTTTAATTATGAAAAGGGATATTTAAAATGTTTTAAGGTAAGCTACGGGAATTTTATGTTAAAAACATTGAAATTTATTTATATGACTTAGTGCGGACGGCTGGAAGTCGTTGGCTGCGGAAGGCGGAGGACCGCATACTGTGGAAGGCATTGGGAAAGGCCTATGTCCAACAGTGGGTAGACAAGGGCTGTTGATGTTGATGATGATGATGAGGTGATTGGCATTTTAAAAATGATTAAAGAAATATGCGACTGTGTAACTTTTATCGCCGATGTTACTATGATGTAACTTGGACTGTATCAATTGCGGTTCTAATAATAGTTTCGCGAAATTTAATTAAAAAGGTGTACAAAGTTTTCGCTTTACGTATTAATATAAACAATGTTCAATCGAAGTCGCGCCAGCTAACTTGTTTTACGTTATATAAAGTACCCTCGTTAATTAGAGTGGAAATGTTTGTAAGGGGTATCTTTGTATAGCGGGGCGGGGACGGTGGCGATACTGAGCGAATATCGCGCCGCTGAAGTAAAAGCTTTTACAAACATTTTAGTAGTTGCCAACAAACTTTAGTATAGTTTTGTAATTAGTTAAGTTAAAAAAAAAACATCTGACCCACTGCACTACTCGTCAAATGACATTTGTTCATGCTGTAGGCCAACCACCCCACAATACGTTAGCCTGCCATCGGGCAATAATAATAAACTCATTTAATCTATTCAGAAAAAAAACGTATATGTACACATAATAAAGTCTTTTGTATTATAGCCAGGGGATGAAGTAAAAAAATAATACAAAACACTAAGGTTATTAATTTTCTAGCGTCCGTTTAATAAACCTGACCCACATAAAACGTTAATACATTATTATAGTAAATTATTTTATAAAATGTCAAGGATAATACACATACAAACGTAAAGCCAGTATATATGTGTTCATGTAAAAGCACACACACACAAACACACTCCGCTTAGACGTAATAGTTACCGGGGAAACATAGGTTTTAACATTTAACTTTGGTTAAAGTGACCCGTTTACCACGTCACAGAATTATTCTCTTATACACAGTAAATGTCGATGAACTAGTTTAAGAAACTCACTTAAAGAATATAGCTTTAATGGACAGACGTATCAATCTAACTAAGAAATAATGCATACGCGCTTCATACAAAAATATTTTCAAATTTTCTGTTTCGTGACCGTTTAAAACGGTCAATGCGTTTTATACAAAAGATTTAGGTCATTGTCAATAATACGATGTTACTATAATTTGAAAGTCACGCGACAAACGAAAATAAATAACACAAACACCGAATATGAAATGTCGTAAGTATTTTTTTTTTCTTATGATTCATTCATAGTTTGTAAAAAATATATAAATTCTGTTTGGTTCATTAATTTGATGCATAAAACGTGTCGTCCTCGAAATATTTATACAAGTCCGGTTTGATTGTGGCAACCAGTAGCCCTAGCACGGATAACTTGCGAAAATCTATTCGTATCGAATTATATTTGTATGAGATTCATACAGCGCCCCTATCGTACGTAAAAGGAACTAATTTTTCTAGCACGCATACATGTGCAATCACAATCGTATCATCACGTAAACGATATTTGATATTTATAAACAACAAACGCAACAAACATTTAAATACTACAACTAGCTATCGAGTATTCTCAAAACTTTATTCACATAAAATTTGTCGTTGGGGATGGTTTCGTAACGTGTTTAAATATGAATTTATACTTTTTTTTTTAAATAATGGTGTTTTCTTACCACTTTAATTAGTTCTTAAATACAATTTATTTTAATGAATTGTTCAAAAAACAAAGACCACCGTTGTACAAGCCTAGGCCTATATATTACTTTGTTGCTGCAAATTCACTTGAAAACGATCAATTTCATCAAGAGAAGTTAGGTAAGTAAGTACCTACCTCAATCAATCGTGTTATATTTTTTAAATATAAATTGAGAATAAATTAGAAACTTACCAAGTTATAATGTTATTTTAAACATTTGAATTTACGGTTTATTTATTTAAAAAAAAATGATTAAGTAGTGTTTGTGAAGTGAAATACATATGAAAAAGGATATTTCATTTAATTATAAAATATTAAAATACGTTACGAAACCTTCTCCATTATTCCATTCCATTCTCCATACATTTTCGCAAGTTATTCGTGCTAGGGTCACAGCTTTCGGAATTCCTATATCGGTCACATGTATTACGTTTTAGCAAACTCATTACAATTATTTATACTACAATTTACAACAAGTGTAACACGTATTGCTTTTGTATACACGTGACTCGATGCACAGGGATTTAAAAAAAAAACTTAACTGGAACTGCTATCCCAGGCTGTTATCTAGGCTGCTCCAGATTCCATCGTGATTCCTTCTGATAACAGACATAATTCTGTTTAACATCTTTTGTCTCTGTAAGACTTTACAGAACTAAACATACATACTTTACAAAATATGGAATTTTTATATGAATAAAATAAGATTTTTCTATCAATATTAATTTTGAAATTTTCACTTTGTTTCAGAATCTAAGGATAGCCGTAAATATGTCTGACGCAAAAATTGAAGGTAAGTTTTAAATAATTTAAAATTGTCTTACCAAATATTAAGCATATTATCACGTCTTAAGTAATAACGAATTATTATATTTTAAAATAAAGATAGTCAATCACTTTATAAACTAAAAAAGGAATCTTGTGAAATACAGTCCGATGGACTTAAGGTATAAAGCCATTGTAAAATTGTTGCATTAAAAAAAAAACATAATGTCAATATGTCAATGACATTTCAACATTTTTTCCTCGATACTTCGTTGTGATACATATTCGACGGCTCTCGAAATCTTTTGTTTGTTTAAACATGAATCACGGCGGGAGATAAAACACAACACATATGTATGATTATATCAGTAATGTTTATATAAAACTGCCTACGATATTAGTCCTGTATGTATTCAAGTATGTAATGTTACACTATCAATGAAAGGAAACGGTTCTGTAGGTTTTGCAGGTTTGCTATACTTAAATATATAAATTAAAACAAACAACATTAGTAGTCTAGATGAATGCCATATTAACAATACAATACCAATTGTAAAGATCTTAAGCTGTCGCAGATTCAGGTATGAACAAAAGCAACTCATGTCGCAGTGTGTCCGATGAAACTATACCAGTGGTATTGAAAGTAAACATCTTTGATAACCAGGAAAAATGGATAATTTCATCGATCAATTTATATTAACAATCGTCTCGTATTAATTAAACGTAATTAAGCAATTTACCTATGCCAATGATTCAATTCGACTCTACTGTAATGATAAATTATTCATTACAATTTAATGATTGGTCAATGTTTCCGTAATAAACGTCACGTAAACCGGGGGTCAATTGCGAGGCCGACTAGTTACAATCTCTCCGTACATTGTATGTGTTGTCAAGTCTTGCTCTAATATTATTTACGTTCCTATTTCTATTAAAGTAACGAAATACTTTTAAAAAATGTTTAATGTGAATCTTCACATATTAAAAGAAAACAGTTCCTTAGATGCCGAAGTAACAGCCCGAGCCGAGGTTCCTGGGGAAGCCTTCGAGCTTCGTTACTCTTAATCGAGGCTTAGGCTAGGCGCCCTCTGCGCCCGGCCACCTCAAGCCCGGTGAAACTGTAAATGCCTCTTAAAGGCAAACAGTGGCAATCCTGTCACGAAAAAAAAACGTTAGATGTGTCCCAGACATTCTATAGAATCTAGAGTCTAGGTGGTTATTCATAAAACTAAACATGTTTGATAATCTAGAACTGTAGCTTCACTGACGTTAGTTGTGTTTCCACACCTCACGTACCGATTGTGTTATATCTTCATCACGATAATGGTTATTCTCATTACCAAATACCTATTATTTCAATTTATCGTCGTCCTAAGTCTGACTTTTCATCACGTAACTTTGACACCCTATGTAATATTCGCCCATATACCATATATATATATATATATAATTATAATATAAGAGAATTAATTCAAATAATATATATATATTTTATTTGAATTAATTATTTATAAGAGAATTCTCTTAAAAAAAAATGCATCAACACTTGTTTTGTATCACTATTTAACAAGTGTGACTATAATTTTTCCATTTCGAAGTGTTCTTTGCATTTCGGAAGACGCGGTGAGGACTTGAACTAATAATAGAAATGTCGATCAACCTTTCAACAATATCAACAGGCGCGTATAAGTCGGGACGAAGCAAATGCTGTCATGTCCAAGTAACGACCTATCCATCTAGAAAGATCAGTAATCGCGTCCGATCATTTCCACTTTTGACATTTGACGCGCGCGCCGAGTCACGGCCATTGTTCCCCACTGCATCGGTATTTCTGTACGCAAGAGCAATTACGATATCACTTCGCACTCGACGTAAATAAAAATACCTTCTCTTGTCATTCACGAGTCAATCGATATTTAAGTCCACTTAAAACTTACATGTCACTACGACTTCCCGTACTTTTACTAAAAGAAAACTGTACTATGGGACTATTTAAGCAACTATTAAACCTTACTAAATACGGCAGTGTGTCAATCTAAAACCATTAGGGCGTCACCAATATTACATCAAAAAATGTTAAATTATTTGAAGAGAATTGCACTTTTTCTTTCTTGTGATTACTTTTGTTTAGCGAATACGACGGTAACGCTGAATGTTGTATTAAATTGTCAACATAACTTAACATAATACATCTTTTGCAGATAATCCTAAAATCCTCTCGGGCCCTGTTCTGACCAACTCTCCGAATGCGGTCTTGTCAAAGTCCCTGCTAGGCAGGTACAATGATCTCCCCCTCCCCGGAGACAAGGTGCTCGCCACCTACGTCTGGATAGACGGCACCGGGGAGCACTTGCGCTGCAAAGACCGCACTCTAAGCTTCATCCCTAAACGACCAAAAGGTGAGTACAGAATTTTATAATATAAGTATAGAATAGTTTGCACCTGACGCGTGTCTTCTGTGGGAAAAACTCCTGTCTCCAATTCAATCACTTTTAAACTTGTTATCCTTAATCCAAAATATGTTTTTACACAACATATAATATAAACATTTAACGCAGTCATACACGTACGTGGTAATTAGGATCCAAAAGATTTAGTTTAGGATAATTTGCTTTACTCGACAACAATAATACTTAAAATTAATCCTTCTTCTTACATGGTAATTCATTTACACATTCAAAACTACACCTTACATGGTAAAAACAAATGAAGTGTCACTAATGTAGTTTCAATGGTGGTTTGTAGTCATAGTAATTGTGCCTTTTAAGTATATGCTAACGCGAACAACTATAGAATTTATGAACAATAAATCCTTAAGAAAATTTTATTACATAGTAACTTTTGAATTTAAATAATACATGACTACTTTACATAAAGTAGGTACATAAGTTAACCATTCTGAAGGTCAGTGAAGCAACAAAATACACTACAATTTACATTTTTTTATAGACTATTACGTGTTTTTCTTACGCTACCTTTTTGCTTGTTATAACTACAGAATTAACTAACTACTTTGTCGATAATACCGACTCGCTCATTTTGCGTGTTTACACTTTTAGTGAACTCGTTATAACGCTCTGCTAAAAATGAAGATACCATTTGACGTATCGTTTATGAAGTACGCAGCGTTCTTTAACAAATTGCGGAACTAATGTCTGTTTAATATATGTTATAGTATGTCGCCACAAGAAGTGGTTGTCTATGAACCGTCGTGAGTATGTAAAAGGTCATTAAGAATTTTGATAAATATTTTATCCTAAACAGAAGCACAAATGGGGGGCGTAAAAAGGAGCAAATATCGAACTTTTTTAAACTACTTATTTATATATATTTATGCATGTATATTTGCATGGACTCACCGTCCGACAACGACGCCATTAGTAAACCAAGTTGCAAAAATAACGTCCGCTAATAAACATGAATATTAATATTTAACGAGCACCGCAAATAAACAAAGGTTAGGTGAAGTAATTCGAAATGCACGCTTCCTTTTAATTTATAACAGTATAATGACGGCGCAATGCCAATTTCACTAATGCCTCCGAATTGCATATCTGCAACGAACGTAAGCATGCAAATTACGACAATTTCCGTCCCGCTCGTTATCTTTAAAACAAACAAAGATAGCAGTACTATTATATACAAGTGCCGTTTGATAAAATGTAACCAGGGTACAAATGAAAATGATTTCAATTAGAATCTTTATCAGAATTACTAGCAATAAAACGAATTATAATTAACAATTGATTTAAAAACGTGAAATGCGCAGCAATCCTTCATCTGTTCGGTTTGTATTGTTTCAAAAGAAATGTCGATATGAATTGTCGACTGACACACACGGACTTCATTGAAGTTGGTACAAGCAACTTTATGACATCTAATATCTAGTCTAGAAATTGGAAACAACTTACAATGTCCTCTTCATGCTGTCGATAACTATTTAGTACATTCTGAATATGACTGCAGATAATAAATGGTAATTATTTTTTAGGATGATCTTAAATCGATTCCCAGTTGATCACCTGATTTGTAGTTCGTCATCCCAATATAGTCACAGACTATTTTCTATTCTAATCTTAAGGTTATATGATAGTTGATTTAGTTAAAATGTTAATTAGTGAATGATTGGAAAAGGCTACAATTATGCAGTCAACTTATATCAACTGTTAAAGAAATACCGTCATTGTGAATACTACGATGCCGGAATGGTTGTCACAAAACCTATAAGCTTTTTAATTATAGCGCATCGCTTCGAAATGATACTTTCACGTGCCCTGTCAGGGTTGTCAAACGAATTTACACACTTTTAACATATAAAAATATAAACACATCATAATTCTATCATTACATTTAATTAAAAAGTCAAAAAATATTTTTTTCATTACAATTAATGATCTTATGGGTTAATGATTGCATAGTTTTTATAAGTTAGCACGAATTATGGTTGTAACAACCCTAGCTTCTTTTCTTATCACATTGGTTTTAGTAACGGCTGATTTAATTTCTAATTGAGATGACATGCGACTAGTGCCTTTCAAGATAAGAACAAGCAATGACTTTCTTGATAGAATGCGATCTGCCGCCTACGTAAATTAGAACAGGGTTGCTTAACGGAGGTCTAACGCGTATAAGCTGTTGAACTGACGGCTCTCCACAGGTTGCGCAACTGGCTCTAAAAACTATAACATACCTCTCACACTGCTCTTGGGAAATACTAGCATTCGACTCAGAATTCTTTTAAAAATAAACGTATTAAGTAATTTTAAAAAGACAGTAGAAAGATTTTATTACTTTACTTGGATTCAAAAAGATAAATTTTGTTTAATTTGTAGACAATCTAACGAGGATGCTCGAGGACATGTACACGAAGTATGAACTCGCTGTGATCGGTTCCTTAAAATGGTCGTATGTAGAACAATACTCTGCGCCGTTTTATTTCCCTAGGGATGGTCGCAACGCATCCATACTCTGCGAACAGAAACTGAACAGGGACAGTTTTGATGAGAACTTGAAAGGTTTCACTAATAACGCTCCCAGCAATCATAGAAGTGTAGATTACGATACGTTCGAATCTTTCGATATTCTTGTTCCGTCTCTAAATAGTTTTATAGTATCATTCCGTTTCATTGGTTCAATTAGTTCATAACTTCATCATCATAACACGAAATTTGACGAATTGACACACATCTAGATTTTTCACAATTCCAAATGATCGACATACAGGCCTATGTCCAACAGTGGGCAGACAAGGGCTGTTGATGATGATGATGACGTACAGACAATTTAATTTTTATCTTTATAAATATGTTATGGTCCAATTTTCTAATCTATGAGTACAACTTGATTGTTCCCGCTCCGCTGAACGTTATTGTCTAAATAATCAAAACAAAACTTTCTATTACTCATCTCCGAGAAGTTATAATGAGAAATATTCTTTTTATTCAAAGCAATTATTTTCATCATTGTTGGTTTTTATGAAGATAAAAAATGTATTACGCAGTCATTTTAAATGTAAATAAAAACTTCCTTGCATTATACTCGTGTGTAATCAATTTGTTGAACGTCGTATTAAACTTAGTTTTTTTTAACACATATTAAATTGATGTTGACAAGTAAATTTTATTAACATATTCGTTTAGTTAAAAAGTTGTTAGAGAATACCGTTAATGTACTTTAGATATATAATATACATATATATAACTAGAGAGGTATTTGTCTTTATGTTAGCGCAATGATCAAAAAACGACAGTTGACTGTAATTTAAAATACGAAATAAGGTATTAAATAGTGTTGAGTCACAGTATAAAACATGAGCATGATTGTATATCCACAGATCTGCCAGTGTGGAACTTCGATGGCAGTTCGACGGGTCAGGCCGATGGGCACAACTCTGACACTTATCTCGTGCCCCGCGCCCTCTACAGGGATCCTTTCCGTCGCGGAAACCATCTCCTTGTCATGTGCGACACCTACAAGTACAATATGGAGCCAACAGGTAAGACCAAAGTTGATTAATCAATGCATTCAGGTTAATATACATGTGTTTGTACTATGTTAAATGTAATCTAATTAATATTACTTATTACAATTTATTATTCATGAATTTACAGAAAGCAATCACCGTGTTAATTGCCAGGAAGCATACGAAAAGTGCAAGGACGATGAACCTTGGTTTGGTATTGAGCAGGAGTACATCCTGTTAGATTCAGACCTTAGGCCCTTCGGATGGCCCCCGGGCGGTTTCCCACCACCACAGGGACCTTACTACTGTGGGGTTGGTGCCAACAAAGTCTTTGCAAGGGATTTAGTTGAAGCCCACTATAAGTAAGTTGGTCGTAATAAATCTAAATATTAACAGAATTAATGATTTAGCTTCAAGCCATTTGTAAAGTAGATAGATATAATTAGATGTCCATTAAGCGGGCGTTAAATGAATTTTACATTATTTTCAAATAATCGCAGTTAATGTATCAATTAGTAGATATGAAGATTAATTTAACTATAGTTTAATTCATGTCATAATCCAGTATAGCTGCTATATACTTTCAAACCCTTTTTGACGGCGTTCCTTAGTGTAGCAGAGACGGGCTACTTTCGTTTGGTTTTCTAACTAAATTTAACATTTCCAGGTGTTGTTTGTATGCCGGTGTGCCAATAGCTGGCACCAACGCTGAAGTAATGCCGTCGCAGTGGGAATTCCAAGTGGGGCCCTCTGTCGGAGTGACCGCAGGAGATGATCTGTGGATGGCGCGCTACATACTTCACCGGCTGGCTGAGGAGTACGGTGTGATTGTGACATTTGATCCCAAGCCTGTACAGGATTGGAATGGCTCCGGTGCCCACACCAACTTCTCCACTAAGAAGATGCGAGAAGAGAATGGTATTATGTAAGTGTATATTTTTTTATTTATTACTCTATAAACTATCTAGAATGCTAGAGCACCTGCACATACTGTTATGTTAAAAGACGGTTATAGGTAAGATAATTGACAAATACGATTATTCTATATGTCCCATGTTGATGAACTGCAAAGTTTTGTGTAAATTGCAAATAAATGAATGATAAAAGAGTAAATAGTTATGCCAATATCAGTAATTACATGCACTTATCTCGCTTTACCTTGTTTAAATTAGGTTGAGGCAAAAAGGAGGTTTTTGACATAGATTAACATTGTCTATTGAGGTCAAATGTGTATTAAGGATAAAGGTATTAAGACAATTTGTTACAGCCTACTTTTAAATATAATACAACATTTAACTTAAACTAATTACACTTAACTTTTGTATTTATAATATTATTAATATTGTAAATTGTATCCTTCAACGGCGAGCAGTGGAGACGAGTTTATTTAAGGCGCAACTAGCTATGGAATTTTATTAACTATTGACTTTTATTTTTCAGTGAAATTGAGAAGGCCATAGACAAGTTGTCCAAGGTGCACATGAAACACATCAAGGTGTATGACCCACGCGGGGGCAAAGACAACGAGCGTCGCCTCACAGGCCTCCACGAAACCGCCAGTATTAATGATTTCAGCGCCGGTGAGTTACCGAGATGTACACCGCAGTTACTTATTGCATGCTAAATCTTTTTGTTGTCTGTCCAGCTGAAGTAAATTATAACAACTAAGTATGGCAATGAGATATTGCAAACTATATTATATTGCACTGAGATTAGACCCATCTTGTCGAACTTTGCTAGTTTGTATATTATGTCAAATTTATGCCTACGTTAAGAAAACACATTTTTCTATAAAAGAATTTGGCAACATTGTCACTTTTGATTTACTTTCATTATTCCTACGACAATTTCTTTTTTTTTTAATGTTTAATTGTTTGTTGTATTTAGGTGTAGCCAACCGTGCCAGCAGCATCAGGATACCGCGAGCTGTTGCTGAAGAGAAGAAGGGATATTTGGAGGACAGGCGACCCGCCTCTAACTGCGATCCGTACGCAGTGGTCGACGCACTCATGCGCACCTGCATATTGAACGAATAACACGTCCGACCCGCGTGCCGGCGCGCGCCACACTGCGCCAACGACCACACCGCAGCTAGTGTAGCCATACGCAGATCAAGTATTATTTTAGCCACACATCACTGACCTTTATTCCATTGAACAGGTTATTATGTGCCTATTTCAATTACGCCATTTTGGCGCTGTCGTCGGCAGTGTAAAGTCGGACTAATAATTAAACCGCCTGCATATTGGGACAAAATTGGCCGACAGTAACTTTAACTGATGAACTTCAATTGGAACGATGCAAGAACTGTCATTCAAACGCAGTTACCTGTCCTACGAGAATCTATAGAGATCAGTAAAATCACATATAATAAGACATTTTTAGAAACTTTTTTTCAAAGACTATTTTAAAAAATGTGAATTTGTCGTGGCTGTGGGTATATGATCGCTTTATAGTTTGTAATAAATAATCGGCTTGAACAATGAAAACACATTCCGATGTATCAATGACCGTAGAGGAGTTCCTCATCCGCACCAATAATGTGATATCAATCTATATACACTTGTTACTGGGTATATAGGAGTTCGGATCTGCTAACATTGGACGTTTTGCAGCGCTCGTCTAGACATTGTTGTAATCAATATCAGGTTGCCTTAATAAAATTAGTTTCTCACATAGTTTTGATATCATTAAAATATACTATAGAGTTTATCCGACCGTTGGCTGCTAGCTGCACAATTCATATGAATTCCTACAATATGAAACATTATGAACATGAAATATTTTACTTTAAGGCATCAATATTTTTTCTTTATTATAAAATTATTGTATAGTCTATAGAGAAATTTTATTACAGAATATTAGAATTATATGAATATGTCATAACGATTTATTAATTAGTAACATTGTATAACATGATACGTAGATACGTAACCTATGGATACAAAGTCCAGAGCAAAGTGTGAGTCAAAAAAAATGGCCTTCTATTAGAGTAAATTCCTTCATCCGATAATCGGCTCTGGGTTAGGCATCAGACTTGCATGGGACACTGCATCTATAGATGAAGTAACTATGGAAGAAAATAAAGTCGCAAGTCGTACGACGGTGGCGCGCTGATAGCACTAATGGACCACATAAGATATTATAAAAAAAAAACAATTATTATAGATTAATACTTTACGAATATTATGTAATATTTAAAATTTAATTGTTACTTTTGATATTTAAATAGTTTATGAGTACTACAAATAGACACATATCATTATTTCTAACCTAAAATAATGTTATATGGTATTAACAAACAAACGTGATGACAACAACTGGTTGAGCACAAATTATAACTTCATTCTCATGTTTGTTTTTTTTTTATTAATATATAAAAACTTATTGCATGTGTGAAATTTATACATAATGTTTTGGAACAAGTTGTATGAACATGGTATATAAGAAACATGTATATTGTGAAGTTAATAAACAATACCTTGTATTAAAAAAAAATCTTTCATTTATTTTAAATATCTTTTTTTTTTTAATTTCCGGTTGAAATTATGAACCATTGACCTATATACACCTCTGACATTCTTAAAGCGCTCAATTAAGTTACCTTCTAGCGACGAGTGTGACGAAATATTTACAATGATTAGCTATCGACCGCGACGATGTCCGAGCGGAATTAAATAAAATAACTTATTTAGTAGCCAAAGTGTTTTTTTAGACTTTATTCTATATGTATACCATATTTCATCGACATCCGTGTAGCTATGGAGATAAAATGGAACAACCAACATCCATACATTCATCTAGTTTCGTAAACTCACGCATTTGAAATTTAACTTTGTAAGCAACTGTAGCTAAGAACTGTTTTTGAGTGATGTCATATTTTTTTTTTTTTGCGAGAATTAAATCTTTTTATCAGATCATTCATATATTCGATATTTTTATTATTTTTTATAGAAGGTAGGAAAACGAGCGGCGGGATCACAAGCGTGGTCGTCGACGCCCATGGACATCTGCAACACCAGAGGAGCAGATGCGCTGCCGGTCTTTGAGGAAGAGATACGCTCGCTTTTTGATGGACCTTGGGACTTTGCACTTGGCCCTTGGACCTTGCGGGCTTTACAGTAGTTAAGCCCGCAGGAGTAACTGCTGCGCTCTACTACTGTCAAAATATATTATAAATTATAAATATTAAGAGAAAGTGAGTTATGAAAAAGTTTTTATAGAATTGTTTTAAAAAGGGAAAACAAACAGATTAAATTAATTATAAATTATTTACACGTTGTTTTTTTTATTAGAATGACCGTTAGTTTAGTACACTAATTATGTTCAGGTATTATAAAGTTTATATTTTATTAAAAAAGTACCACACAGATTTGTAATTTCGCTGTCCGCTGCAGATTAAAAATGAAAGTCCAATTCTAAATAGGTTAAATTTATTAATAACGTTTCAACTCTAAAATCACATAGCATATTAAAGCAGTAAGACTTATAGAATAAAAATATTTGTAGTAAACAAGTTTGCCTCAACTAACAAAAACAACGTGATATAAAATATCTCTTCCATAGTTCCCGAGCATGTTCCTTCTTCAATGGGAAGCTGGTTTTAATTCATTTAAATACAATATCATTAAAATAAATCGATAGTAGAATATTATGATTTCTTTGATAAATACATTAAATAAATTTAAAACATGCTAGAGATTTAATTTTGTATTAAGAGATATATCATTTAAATAGAATTTTTAAAGCTGCAGATTTTGGGATAGCATCAGTATTTTAATATAATTACAAACAACTAATGGCCATCATTTTCACGTAAGGAATATTTAGAACGAGAAAAATGTTTAATAGAATTACAGTGACAATAATTTATTACCTCTAAAAGCTATGTCTATTTAGGTACACTCTCTTATGCAACATGCAACGCAATTTGTTGTAAGCAAAAAAAAAATACAATATTGTACAATTATGTATTAAATATTAATATTGTGATGAAGTCATTTAGGTACGAAGAATAAAGCGTGCCCGAAAAATGATTAATTTCTTTGTCAATATTGTTTCACTTATCAAATCTTGGTAATCTTAATGAAGGCAATGCTAGCGAATAACAAAAAAAAATTATTGTTTAACGAATGTTTAATAATAATGTATTGCAAATAATTTAGGGTTAGGTTCATAGTGCTACAAGATAATATATAAAAGCATCGCAAAGTCTGTACAAGCTAGTGTACAGCCAGGTATATACAGAATGGTACCATTAGAGTCTTAAAACTTTCGTGAGACATTTCACTATACTACTTATAAAACGGCTTAACTCACGTGTAAATCGGTGTCAGTACCGA
>JAODUI010000025.1:8073562-8089934 GCA_027563995.1 Papilio gigon
CATCGGGGGCTCATCTTCAGGGTGAGTGGGAACGGTACTATCGCGTGTTCGCGGCCCGTCGCTCAGTGAAGATGAGCCCCCGATGGGCTCGAAACTAGTCGGTACTGACACCGAGTTGCACTTTTCTCTTAAATCAATCGTAATTATTGAAAAGTTTAGGGCACTGGCAGAACAATTTGAGGTTAAAATTCGTTGATGTACTACACCTGAAATCTCTTTAAATAATTAAAAGTTTTATTTTCATTTGACATCCACGCCGGAGTAGTTATATAAAAAAATGTCACCCCGCCATTTTATGACGGCGACCATCTTACATTTTTCAAATTGCATTTTGCTCTACTACTTTAGCCCTTTCATTCGTTGCCTATATTGCCAGGATTTTTTTTCGAAAATATGTCGTCCACAACATTGTGGCGGCGACGTGTACTAAATGTACTAAATTTTACAAAAAATTTCACACCGGTAACTGGTACTAATTTAAATTGCAAGATTTTATGTATGAGGCAAGTTGGGTTAAATTTTCATTTTGCGAACCAGATCATCTGTGGTACTTAGTTTTATGATTTTTTGAACATCCCGTATATTTGAACATAGTTGACGTGAACGTTTGATGTTCTTAAAATTAGTGACTGGTCGTGAAATAATAAAAATATAATTTATATTATGTATTATTTATTACTTATTTGCACATTTAATATGTAATTTAAATTACAAAATATATATATAACGAAATTACAAACAGCCGATTTTCTACAAATTAATATTCTGTATTCGCAGTTATTACATTTGATAAGATTAGTAGAGTAATTACAATAGTGGCAGCAGGAAAACAATAATGTATTTAGTAGTTACAAGAAAACATCTTTTCAATGGAAGCAACAACTATGAGTGGTCTAAGGCTGTGTTAATGGAAAATATAAATAACGTTAACAACTAATATTTAAGATAAAATTACGTAACATAAATAATTTTAGGTACAGTTTTGTTAACTGGCGCAAGTGTTAAACGATCAAAGAGTGCGGAGTTATTTTTTTAAGCTAAATATATTTTTTTTTTTATAAACAATAGTTTAGTAGGCCACATTATTAATATCCAATAGGGTGAGTGATAATAAATTATTGTTTAAATTAACCAAACTTCAGATACACAATCACGCTGATATCAAAAAGCATTTTACCGAATTCGTATGTATACATTGCCAGAGTCAATATTCATAATTAATATGTATATCTTATTTACATCGCGATTGGTAACTATTGAATATTTAATTCGACCGATACTGGCGTTCTGCCGGTTTGAGGTGTGGCAGTACATTTCCTAAGCACTCCGTAAGGGGGCGCCATGGGTACGCTGCAGGCTTGAAGATGTGTTCAGTGCGACGATGAATTCAAATCGCGGAGGCGGAGATGGTCTGCCAGTGGGTGCGGGTGGTTTTCCCGCAGAGCGTTTTGATCCGGCCACTTTACTACGACATCGGTAGCGGACGGCGGCAGGGTTACTGGCGGCTCTACGAGAACGGGGTATCCTCCTTCGCGGTCCGGCAGAACTTGCCCGATGAGCGGACCGACGCGTCTGTACGCGAGCTGCGGCGCAGTGTTCTCTCTACTCTCCTGCAGCGCTCTAACACCCGCGCCCAATCGCCTCACGAGGATGACGGGTGCATCTGGGACTATGTCATTGAGTGCCCTCATCAGTATAGGCGCCGCAGTATCCGAGGTAACGCAGCTCGAGGCGCCACTGACGCGGACGTTCAGGCTCTCCAGCACCGTCATCAACTCGTAGTAACGATCGTCGCATATTACTGGGTTATCTGAAATTACGTATTCATTCAATTATTACACGTTGTGTTAATGTTATTTCTGTTACACGAGATAAGTTACATTACATGTGGTATTTTTTTTAACACACAGATGAAAGCACTCATAGAATTTTAGAATATACCTCCAATAAAAAAAACCAGGTAAATCGAGAACCTCGTCCTGTTTATAGTTAGTTAATTAATTATAAAGTAATATTCGAGGAAGTAGTACATATAAGTAGTAGATACAGATAAAGTTGCAGCATTCGCTTCGCTAAAGAAATAACATTGTACACTTCAAAGATTTCGCTTGGCAGATTGATCAATGTCAACTTATAAAGAAAATTTGAAAAACAAATACAAGTCTTTAGATTTAGTTTGCGCAACATTATTTTCTTTTATTTACATGATAAAAAATTATAGTTTAATAATTTCATTTCTTTATTTAAGCGCTAAATACTTGTAATGATTTGTCGCTATTGATACTAACCTTGAAGATAAATCTTCAGAACGCTGGGTACACCGTTTATTATACACTGTGACTTCGAGACCAGTTCAAAGTTTATCGAACGAATCTTATTATACGAAAAGTCCGCTATGCAAAGTGACGGCAACCCACGGAAGTCCTTCTCAAGTCCAGTTATGTTGTTGTGGTGCGCGATCAATTCCTCCAATGAGGGTAAGAACGTCTGAAAATATACGATCTTATGAGTTTTTAATATTTCATTAGCATATTACGCTTCAATAACACGATAATGGATTCAGTCAATTTATTTCGCAATAGCTCGCTAGCTACAACTGTCACAAGTCCCAACCCTTAATAGACAAACCTTTGATGTTTCTTCAAGAGATGTTATGTGATTATGTGACACATCTAGAAGTTTTAAATCTTCTAAGCCGAGTAGATCGTCTGCTGAGATCTGCTTAATTTCGTTATTACTTATGTTAAGTCTTAGCAGGCCGTGGACGCTCATCAGTGCGCCGTTTAGATTTGAAATGTGATTGTGGTCTAAGCGCAGCTCCAACACCATTGTTTCAACATCAACTAGATTCTGAAAGGTGACAGAACGCGATATAAGTTTGTTTATAAATAAACGAAATATTTCTATATAAAATATTGTCGGTGAACTTACATCCATATTTCCAATAATATGACTTATTTTGTTATGTGACAAATCGATCACTGATAGTCGTTTCAGTCCTTTTATTTCTAGTAGAGAGAACTCGGAAAGCATATTGTGCGTGAGATTCAAATAACGTAAAGATTTAAGATGTCTCAGGGAGCCGTTTAAAGATTTTAGTTGATTGTAAGCAATATCTAGATCAGCTAAAATGTCCGCTTCAGCAAATTCATCGTCCGCTAACTGTAAATAAATGTCAGTATCAGTTGTAACTCGTCCGAATGTTTTATTTAACTTTGCATATGGTCACGTACTTACAAATTCTATTTTATTAAAGGACAAACCTATCCTTATTAATCTTCTCGCCTTTTGCAAGGCGCCGTCGAGAGATTTGATGTTGTTATCGTAGAAATATAAAGACTCTAGTGACGTTATTAACTTCATTTCCTTCGGTAAGCTTTGTAGATCGTTGTGTGCCGCGTGAATCAGTACCAGTTTCTTGGCTTTCTGAAAATTTTACATTGTTACAATGGTCATAGGAAAGCAAGAAAGAGTAATAAGAAAATGAGATGATTCGTTTGATTTGAAATGATCATAGTCATCCAAAATTACTAGATAAAAGGTTCCACTATCATTTACTGGTAGGATGCAGAAAAACAACATTCCTCTAATACAATATTATATAGGTACATAAGTAAAAGAGGTAGGAGTGACAGGAAGAAATCCCCTGGCAAGTCTGTCGTAGATGCATGAAAAATAATTTCGATTAATTGATTTAAAAAAGCATTTTTTTTTACTTACTAATGGTAGTTCATTATCAATAGATTTCAAATTATTTGCGTTGATGAAAATCCATTCTAGATCGTCCAATTCCCGCAACGCTCCATTCAATGTACTAAGTTTATTGATGCCTAAATGAACATGTTTTAATGCCTTGGGTAAGGCATGTCTCTCTATCTTTGAAATTTGATTATCGGCCATAACAAGATGCTCTACTTCTTGTATATCCTGTAACATAAAAGCATAGCTTATTTGCAACAAATTCCTGTTTCCCATGTTATACTTAAATAGTGAAACACACAGGAACAGGGCTAGAACTTGACCTAGGGCACGCACACTAATCAGGTTGTACGCGCGTGACTTTTGTTTCATCGTGGTATTGACCGTGGCACCGACCGAGCGCAGAGCACACATAGCTTTGTACAAGGACCACTGAATTTAAAATAAGTCGGTACTCAGTACTTTAAACTTACTTTGAAATCTTCTTCGCTAAGTTTTGTAATTTTATTCCTGCAGAGATCGAATGTCTTCACGTGTGGCAGATGCCGCAGGACATGCCGCGGCATTTCCGTCAGCAGATTGTCAGCCAAACTGAAGTAATCCACTAAGTCTAGCTTCGTAAACACGCTCTCTTTCAGTTCGCTGAAATTAAGTAAAAAAAAAATATGTAGGGAAGACAAATATCTTTGTCAATAACAGTATCAGTGTATCGAATCAAAGCGGTATTCCTGTGACCAAGTTCAATGATACAATTTCTGAATATCATGTTTTTCTGAAGAGGAGACCAACAGATATATAAGGTACGAATAGGAAATTTTAATTGTGTTTTGATAAGTATCATAATTCTATTTAAACGAGAAAGTATCTCTGTAAATTATTGTAACCTTAGACCTTTCGCTTATTCAGCAATTATTGCTACAATCATATTCACATTGCTACAAGTTGAATCTTCATTTAAGTCCACTTAGGGCACACTGGTCATAAGAGAATTACAAACTCGACCTACGTCTCAAATAACTCTTAAAATGTTCGATTCATTCTTTATCTTGTATTAGTAATTATAAATAATAAAAAAAAAATGAATAGACGTTTGTTACCACGTGATTGATGAATTGACACGAACAGAGATAGATTATCGCCTGCAGTATCCCCAGGAGTATTAAACTGTTTTTTTTTATTTCAATTCGACGCGGATTCGCGGCCAACAATTAGTATTAAATTAGATGATTACCATGTTTTGTAAAGTTATCTTTTATTTACAACGACCTAGTGACCCAGTACGTACTTATGTTGTAGCTAAACAAGAAACGGCGCCAAGCTTACACAGCTTCTTTCAAACAAATAATCATACGTTTTAAAACCACCGTTTTTTTTATTTGAAGTTCAATTCAAATCCTCGGTATCAGCACCCTGCTTTCATATCATTAATAATTAGCGTAAATAGTTGATTTTTTTGTTCGTTATTAACTTATTTTAAGAAAGAAATGATGTCATACTATGTAGGTATATATGTAATTATTCATAGACCAAGTAAAACTTTTATTTATTCAAAGTAAACACCCACATCGTATCAACATCGGCCAAAAAATAATAACAAGCTGACAAATATAACTTTTATCTTGGACAGTGTGAAATAAGAGAATTGAACGTTATTTATAACTTTTCTAAGAGTGTTTTGTCCCGGCGCGATTACGACTGCCGTCAGTCATCCACTTTAACTGTCGACCTATTCCATTGTAATACGTTAATGTCATCTGCTTATAAAACATCGAGAAAAATATTTACATATGCGATTGTTTCCTGTTTTATAATACAGTTGTCAACTTTTTTTTTTCTTCGTACTGCTTAATTCATAATAATTTAATTAAAATTGACATTCGACCTCTTTGGTAGCCTATTTTTTTTACACTATTGGCCAGCGAGAAAAAATATAACGCAGAAAGTTAAAGCTAAATAGGAGATAAAAAAAAGTTACAACCAATTTCTTTTAAATTAATTTGTTCAGAGGTTCCGATAGCTTCACTTTTTCGGGAGTTTATAATTGATGACAAACCAAGCCTTCGATTGACGATGTGAATACAGGAAATAACTAAAACACTGGTTGTCTACCTCAAAACTGTTTGCTACCATTTAGAACAAGAATTTAGAATGAACAGCCGTAAATTGTAAATCCCAAGCTAGCATTTGCAACAGACGTTCCCGTTTACATGATAACCAAGTCCCTTATTTAATAACACTAATGTGATATTCCCAACTACCAAGCTTACTAATTTTAGCGAATTTATTGTTTGCATAGTGTCTCCAGATTGGCTTCATTGATCTGGATCAAAATCAGAATGTAACTGTACTCTTTCGTTGAAAATGTTAAGCACGAATTTAACGCGTAGGACGTTGTATGGACGACACTCACTCCCGGGTCGTCCTCCCTCTAGATGGACCGACGACTTAGTGCAGGAAGTCGTTGGATGCGGAAGGCGGAGGACCGCATACTGTGGGAGGTATTGGGAAAGGCCTAAGGACGATGATGACGTTGTATGGGGAACACTAGGTAATAATGAATTCTAGGGTTACACATCTAAAATGTAAAAGCTAGTCTGCGTTCAAATCCGCTTTGTGCACTTTATCAAAGTAACATTTTAGCAAACTGTAAGTACACAGTAACTGTCGTTGAGTGAGCATTAATTTTGAGGAAGTTCATACGAGTTTTAATCCTAATGCATGTTGGAGGTTTTGTTTAGTGCTTAGTAGAGCTTAAGGTTAAAACGTTGAGGCGTGTTTTGTGAGATTCGCGAGATGCACGCCACCGTAGGCGACTGTTTGGCGCCGCCCCAGCTTTGATAACCTCGGAACGTTGACCCGCCTTAGTGTTTACTTGCATCATAAGGCATTCGATGCATGCCCATTCGCGCAATTATTGGTTTATATGAAAGAACTTTATAGTCTGCCGTCCACTAGCTGGGATTTAAAAAAAAAATCTAGTTATTTTTCGTCAACTCGATACGTCGCCATTTAGAGTAGAGCCTACGCTGTGTTAAGAGTGACTGGGATATCGGTATGAGACAGTAATCATAAATCACTAGAATTAGTTAACCCCAATATCGGATGATTAATTCAGGTGAGTGCAAATTAGTTGTAAACAAGTGTAGAGATGATTTATGCCGAACTGGCGTACGCTGATTCGGTTACCTTTTGTTTTTTTAATTATAGGATTAGTGTCTACTGTTACTTTTTGTGGAGCAATAAATATTATTACTGTCTTCTTAGGAGACTAGCTTTTGGCAGCCATTTCTTGCGCGTTTAATTAAAATAGAAACTTATTGTTAATAAATGTCTGTTATTCCGTTTAATCTTGCTACCTGCTAACAAATGTATAAGCATCTTAACTTCCGCATTAATATTATTACAAATATATAAGTACATAGATATTGGATTTTCTGGCTTCCTTACATATATAAATCCTTCGTTTTATGAATAGAAATAAATGCCGTAGAAGGGATTACGACCTTGGCCATCGAACATTGACCCATTTGTTTCGGCGTTAACATCACTGTCTGTGGGTAGACTTGTGATGTTTGTCACTGGATGTGATAACGCCACCGACTTATTGTGAACTTCGTAAAATAATCGATGTAGGCATACTTATTTTACAATAGCAAATTTTACGGCACGAATCATTCATTATTTCATGTGTTACTTTTCTGGTAATATGAAACCAATACTTTACTTCAGTATCGGAAGTTAATCTAATGTTTTCATACAACAACGAAAGCCTTCATTGACAAATAAAATGTAAACCATCTTACTAGACGGGTATATTATAAATACCAAACTTTGGGTTAACCAAAGATGGTTGTTTGTCAGAAATTATCCCCGGTATAAAATTGTCTGGAAGGACGTATAGGCTATTTAGTAATTTTTTTTTATGTTAAATCCGCCAGAACATGTAGGGGACATATTTTCCTTTACGATGTTTTTTTTTTAATTTTTTTATGTTGAAATTAAAGTAATAATATTAATTAATTTAAGTTTGCGGCCATATCATTTTGGTACAAGTTATATTGCAGCAGCCAGCTATATTTCAATGAGTAAACTTTATTATCAATTCACGTTTAAGTTCACGATGCCACTGTCATCTTACATTGCATTCAAGTTATTGTCCCAAAAACAATCCGTCCCTGTAAGGGAGGGCGCTGCTGTAGTGCTTACTTCTTACTTCTGTGGAAGTATGAAAAACAGAGAGAAAATGACGTAAAAGAAAAAACATAAAAAGACACGCCAATAGCCTAGTGGTTACCGATTTCCGATCACTTGAACGGTTTAAAATCTCGCCACAGTATTGACGTTTATCATATCCTAACACGGACGGACGGATCCTTATCTTAGTGCGGACGGCAGGAAGTCGTTGGATGCGGAAGGCGGAAGACTTCATACTGTGGAAGGCATTGGGAAAGGCCTATGTCCAGCAGTGGGCAGACAAGGGCTGTTTATGATGATGATATCCTAACACAAGCTAAGTTGGAGTGGCACAAAACTATTAGTTTATTAACAAAAAACCGCTAACATTTTAATAAAAAAAAGTATCAGAACAATTGTAGCAGGACAAGTAAGTTATGGCACATTTTGCCATTGATAGGGGGCGCTGGTGAGCTATTGTTATATAATATCACGTGAGAAAACCAGGTAAAATTAGTATGCTAAATTCAATACTATGCCCATTCTTCAGATGTTACGGAAGGATGGTAACTCAAGGTACAACAACATATCAACGCCACCACCACCAAGTAAGACATGACATCGCTGATAATTACGTTATATGACTGAAGTTTTTATATCATAATTTCTCCATTACCTAATCTAATTGATTTCAGTGTTCATATGCATCGAACTCACAGACCCAACTGCGACTGTACGTTACTCTGTAGCGGCCGCGACTATCTAATCAATAATGCCATTTTTTAAAATAAATTTGTTAACTGGACGGATGCCGTCGGCACAATACGCGAAATATGTATATACAAGAATAATACGACATATGTTGTCAACTACATTCAGTTTTATAAACACGTAAGCTAGTCATCGGTAAAATTTTGTAAAGTCAGTATTTAACTATCAGCTTAAAATAACCCCAGATGAAAGTAATGTAATAAATATTAGATGTGTCTTGTTTAATTACTCGTATGTTCTGTTTAATTTATTTGATAAGGACAGTGTTATCTTCTTTCTAGCTGCGTCCTGTTTCCATCCGGGTTAAGCGAACAAATAAAAATTAAGCTTTAGACAAGTGCCGGGCCGGGGAGAGCAACTACATTCCTCTCCTACGCCACTTTTAACGTATTCTACGTGTTGATATGTGATTTATTGAATCATCTATCAATGTAATGCACGCTCGGCCTATGTTCTTGATAGTTACAATTGACAATTTTGTCGCAGTGATTGATAAAATGAGACGTAATGATTGGCAAAGGCCTACCTTAGTTCAGTGCAGGGCGCGTGCATTTGACACACTTCTGCTTTGATTCACAATCAAGGTTAAATTACTTAACATCATATGAACTGTATAAATAGAGTTTGACCCAATTTTATGGAAAATCTATCCTAGTTTTTATCCGACTGGTTCAAGGGGGTAATGTTTTTGGGACTTATACAAGAAAGTTTGAATTCCGACGTTCAAGAGCGGTAGAGCTGATACTATCATCTCTAGCACTAATAGCATGGAGTGGCTCGCTCAGTGAAATACACACCGAGAAGACGGGTGTCAAACAGAAGAAATTCCGTGTACTGTCTCATAAGCGTGCTTGTTGGAGGCCAAGTTTGAGTCGGACGATACACGCGGCTGATCGTTGAAGAACGACGCAATGATGGAGATCTGTGTGGATAGCCTTGCAGACACCGAATATGCTCGCAGCTCTAAAGACGGTGCAAAAAGACCGATGGCCCTCTCACCTTCC
Source organism: Papilio gigon (assembly GCA_027563995.1). Classification (NCBI taxonomy): domain Eukaryota; kingdom Metazoa; phylum Arthropoda; class Insecta; order Lepidoptera; family Papilionidae; genus Papilio; species Papilio gigon. The sequence continues at coordinate 8,083,210 of JAODUI010000025.1, forward strand.
GACTGACACAGGGACTGTCCTGACATGGTTGTTCCGGGCGGTATTATGTCGGATCGGGAGAGAGGAGAGGAGGGAGGAGGAGAGCGGCGCTACTGAGGACACAGCACAGAGCACCTTGGAGGTGCGCTCTGCATGGTCCGAGCAGCACCCCGTCTTGAGCGCGATGGTCGGCAGTAACTTCTCGCTTTCCAGCGTGGTTATCGCCATGCTGGGCGTGAGTCTGGGCGGCCATGAGGTCCTTTTGCGAAAAAAACATACTTATGAAACAGGAGAAAGAGCGGGAGCGCGAGGATGATCCTCAGGCGCTCCCGCTAGGACGGAGGGGAACGGGGTGGAGAAGGCGGCAATTCCTTGCTGCCTTAGTTCCTCCCCGTTAAAGCACGGAGCCCTTTCCCCGATCGGTCAGTGGGCGTAAGTGTCACGTGAAATTTTAATGCTCCCGCGGCGCCCACAATAACATAGAGGGAAAAAAAGTCAAGTTTGAGGCACCTCTTATTCGCACCATTTTAAAAGATTAACTCAGATTAAAATTTGCGGTTACTTTGACGATTTATATGAGAGACAGTAAACGAGCATTGTAAATATACACAATCGTGTTTATACTCTTCTTCGACTTGCTGTTCTTATTTTTATTGAAAACAGTGTTAAAAAAACTTAAAATAATTAATTATGTGATTCTGAAAATTCATAGAAATTCCTGTTTCCTACGTTTTGTTGTGTATATATCGAATGTGATAAATAAGAAAGGTAATAAATGGGTTATTATACTGTATGCGTCATTGACTGAGTGGATAGCGCAATTTACGCTGCACTGTCGGTTCGTCTGCCATCGTTATGTAAGTGTTGTAACATAAGTTTATTGAAATGACGGACTGATTGTAGGGAAGGTCAACGACGTTATACAATTTATATAAAATAAATTAATTATGTATAGCTACTATGAAACAATTGTAAACAACATTTAATAGATATTTGTGAAGTCAACTCGCCTAGTTCCTCCCGACTTGGGTAGGTCCAATCTCCTAAAGGTAAAACGGTAGGTGTATGATCTGGCGCTGAGCAAGTTTTTTTCAGGCAATTGATACTTTACATTCTTGCATAATGAAAGGTGCTTTGACGTTACACTATAGGTATCAGGTTCGATTCCTTGAGGTTTTTTTCTTGGAATGCTAAGCTAAAAGTTTCGTTAAAGTGTTAAATATATTAAAAAAAGAAAAACACTTAATAATACATACATATTAATTAGCAGATATTAAAGCTTACATACATGAGAAAAAACTGACTCATTTGAGTCGTATAATTATAACAAGATCTCTAAATTATCTAACTTTGAGACTGAACATGCTTAAGAAAGATTCCGTGTGCTGTATACTGTGTCGCGGTCTGTTGATCAAAAAGAGAATTATTTAAAGATGTAATTTTTTGCAAATATCTCGGCGTAAGCTAAGACGAGCGAAGAATCACGTTCGCTGAGACGAGCGCTCTTCGTTTAATTGGACTCGTTTTTTAATTTAATTACCCTTTGGCCCATGTCAGAACGACAATTACGTATCGTTCGACTCAACGAGATCGGCTTTGCCCGTCTCCTTTACCAAACATTTTCTTTGCGGAAAAAAATTCGCACCGAATTGTTGTTTACGTTACCTAGAGGTCTACATGCTTTGATTCAAAAAGCTCGGACGTAGCTTTTGGCTAGCTATGTTGGCGGCTTCGGGCGGTCTAAGACGGGTTTAGAAAATTCAACATAAACTTTATTTAAAACGTTGTATCTTGATGATGGCTTGTTATGTTTTATTCCTTTCTCACATAACAGTTTCTTTCAATTAACTCATTGTCAAAATTTAAAAGCATGATAACATGTTGCTTGTAGTGTATGTATGAGTATAACTTGTTTGTACAAAAATAATTATACAAATTCAATGCGTGTTTGCTGAGATCATAAGTAACGATGCCAAAAAGTGTAACAAAATGTCCGTCACTGTAATTTTTATTTGTCATTTCCTAATGTATCTATGTAACTTGGTTATAAGTTATACATATTATCGGACAGAAGTAACCGCGACATCAGCGCCACCCACCGCTCCAGATAAACTTGTCTCACTATAGGCAGATTCGGTACAGATTTTGATGTCACCTTCGTTTATTGAGTTAGTACGCTTACTATCTAAAGGACCAGCTTTTGCAAGCAACTGCGTCCGAAAATAAAAAAAAATCTTAGTAAATAGTCTTGCAATGTTCCAGTAAGATATCTACCTATGTGTAAAATTTTATCCTGTACCGTTTATCAACTTGGAGTTACGTACTAACAATCAACCGTCTAAAAATTCGATCATAATATAAGTAAATGTTTATCAAACAATATTAATATAAACAAAGAATAATTCATTTTTGTTAGGCCTGAAAATTTCACAATCTATCTAACTTTGGAAATCCTCTGCGTTTTTTTTTAATTGCTAAAAATCCCCGCGCGCACATATTAGTCATGTCCCTTGTTATCATCATTCCAAAAGGCATATTATCCTATCCTTATAGAATTTAAGTACATTTACTAGAATACAAAACAGTATTCGTTCAATTTATACACATTTATCTTTCACCATACGACTGCTGAGAAAATGGAACCTTTAAGTAGTTTAACATAACTAGAAAATGGCAGTGCGCAGACCAAAGCTTATGGTGATGATGATGGAAACGGCTATATGATACTGGATGAAGTTTTGTACATAGATTATTGTCCGGACTAAAAGGTAGACTGCTTAATATGTTTATTTGTGATTCGGTGCGGACGGTGTCGCGTGTAAAAACGAGTATTAAAACAAGGAAATTAAATTGGCGTGCGCGTTAGACTCCTGGCCGTGTTGTGTCTATCGGTCAAATGTTATCACCTAATTACATTAGAAAAGTGATTTTTAATAATTGAAAAAAATATTTGAATATTCACTGGTCACCGGTTGAGGGCGGCCGGTGTACTGCACCTTTTTGTTTAGTACAAACGGACTATAAATGTTAGCGAGATGTTGGACGGTCATTAAATCGCTAATGGCGGCAAACAAGCCGCGCTTATTACAATTTGTTAGTGCATTAATGGGTAAATACAATCGACAGACGAAGATATCATTCAATTTTACTGCTTTAGAGGTGACCCTAGATAACCCAGCAAAATATCGCTCAATGGAGTTATCCCTGTGTGTATGTATGTATGCAGATGGATAACATTTACCTATGTACTAATATTATTCAATAATGAAATAATTTATGTACAATTTCGTTACGATGCCAGTATGTTTGGATATTTGTCAGATTGAAAATCTCGCCTTCGCTGCGACTTTGACCCTTGATAATGAGAGAATAACAATATATGTAGACAGCTAACCAAAACGTGTACGGTCACATATGACTGCGTTTTAGATGACTCATAATTAAACTAAATCAATAACTGCTGGTCAGTTAAAAAGCGTTAATTTAATGTTCATTGAAGACCGAGGAGCGGTTTAACTCAACGACATAGCAAATGTGTACCGAAATATAACTTATTTCTTCAAAATAGTTTCGATTACAACACGGTGGTGAGTCCGGGGACGTCTCTATATCAATATTGCAAAGAACATATTTATCGCAAAATCCCATGATAGCAGAGTGTCCGTTACCCTCGTGTTTGCGTCGACAAGTACGTTTGAAACTCATAGTTGCGGAGCTGATAAGCAAATACTGTTTCAATAATAAAATTATTCTCAAAGGAAATTTACTGGACAGAGATTGTGATCTCACCCCTTTAATGTTTGTTTTTAGGAGCAAAGTCGGTAGCCGATAGCGGGAATCATATCCAACAATAGTTAGTGTTTCTGTTCACGACTGCCTGATGTACACCACTAGACTTTATCAAAAACATTCTCTCGCTGATGATACCGGGGCAGCATGCTAATTCAACACATGAAGGGTAATTGTCGTTATAACACTTGCCTCAAATTGTCGAAGTTGAGTTTGAGCTTGGTGATGGAAAGGCCAAGCTCTCGGAGACTGTGGTGTCCGAAGTCGGGCAGCTGCGAGTAGGAAATGTCGAGGACTATCTTGGTCTCGGGGCTGAACTTGTTGGTGAGGGCGCGGGCGATGTCCTGGTAGGTGGCGATACGCTGGCAGGCGACGACGACGGCACCGGTGCCGCTGTCCTCGCGGCGGCAGGTGCACGGTGATATCTCACGGCGCAAAGCGCAGTGCAGGCTGGCGCCGGCGCCGATCTGGCCGGCGAGGACGCAGAGGAGCGCGGCGGCAAGCGCGTGCGGGTGCGCGAGCATCGTGCGTGCCGGCCGAGGTTGCACGCGCGACTGCCGACTCCGGCGGCAAACACTAATGTACCGATAGGCCGAAATGAGCGCCGGCTATACACTACACCCACCCCGCCGACCACAACTACCATCACGTCCCAGTCCCGCTCCCGACTCCCGGCCCATGCTTTACACCAAGGCCGTCACCGAGGCAGAAACGTAAGAAGACGAAATAGCTATAAAAATGTACCTCTAATACAGTATTTCATTAAAATAAAATGTGACCAGATGTCGACTGACCTGACGGCTGGAGACGCCCTCGCTCTCCACTCTCATTACATTCCTACACTTCTAGATCTCACTCTCACTCTGCAAATATTTCTGTCCTTCTTACACACCTTGCAATTTATAATAGCACCAACTATTTTTACTTGGTATTTGAATTACGGACTTCTCGCCGTATGTGCCCGCGGATGAACACACGTATGCACACTCGCATATAAGTATACATGGACAATTCAGGTGTTATTAAAATTTTGTTAAGTTTGTATTTACTAATTAATTATTAATCAATTAAAAAACGTACAGAAACTTCTTTACATAAATTTCATTTAGATATTTTTCCGAAATTTCGTATTTATTATCACTTTCCATTTTTCTATTAGAGTTAAACAACATTTAACAAGCGACATCTGACGGCGAGTGCCTAAACTAAAGTACTTAAATAGCAATAGGAACAATCGAAGTTCTTTGATCAGTTCGATAACATTCCGAAAAGGTATTAACAGCGACATCTTTTGTTTTAAAGTAGCTTTAAAAAAAAACTTTGAACAAATAACAATTGTTAATCAATAAAATTATATAAGTCATCTAAATTATTACTACTAACTTGTATTTACCCCAATAAAAACGCTTAATCCTTTATTTAATAAAGAACTTACTGGATACGTTCAGTGTATGTTACTAAGATATAAGGCGCCTGATAAAATTTTGGACAATGAACAGCTCGTTACTAAGCGTCAGGTAGTAGATTTTGCTATTTACAAAGTTTGCCAAGAGGACTGTGAAACTTCAAGGACATCTTTTATAATATGACGGATTCGCTAAACTAGGAAGTTACGACTGTCAGCAGCAGATTTGTTGCCTACCCTTTATTGACATAAAAGGAGACGCATGGAAAGAGGATATTTCCTCTGCCAAATCCTCTTCCCGTTCCATCTCTTTATAAGAAAAGAATGAAAAGATGGAGAGAACTAAAATTTCGCATCCATGCTCATCAGGCTGTAACAGAATTAATTACTTACTGCAACTTGAAGCCCCTTTTTCGGTGTCGTCGTGTTCACAGCGACCGAGCTGGCAGTTCGATATTGTTGCGGGCTCTACCACTGTACTATTCTGTCACTATTATTTTTTTTATAAATACTACACAAGATCTTGTTGATATTCTGAATGAGATAGTTGAGATGGATGGATGGATGATGATTTGAAATTTGACATCTATACTGAAAATGGTCATAAAGAACACAAAGGCTATTAATGATGATTTTTACTACCGCGCGGACGGTGTCGCGGGCAACGGTCATTGTAGTGTTAAATCATCATGATATGGCAATCAAATTTATAGAGATATATATTTTTGACAGCTATATTCATATCCTGGTTATTGAAGACAATTGATCATCGAGTGATGTACTTCACTACTATTATATGCTGGACATTATAAATGGTTTTGAACAGCATAATAAAAAAAAAACACTTCGAATGTTAATCGGCCTTCGGGTTTTATTCACCGACGTATGTAGGATAGTCATAATTCAAATTAAATGTATGTCAAATGTGTTTATGAGTGATAATGTTACAGAGTGACGAGATAATCTGGTCCGGTGTGGGAGGCACTGCTATCGCGTTTATTTCTGTCAGAAGATATGTAAAGTCTTCACAGGCATAGGAATCGTCAAAGAAAAAACTGACACTTCCATTAACTTAGTTTGACCTACACCCATCGGGTCATGTAACTTAGTGTTGGTTGCTCTATCTCTATTATTAGTTCTAATCTTCACCACCGCGGCCAACCTCAACCGTCAGCGCCAAAATGTCGGAAATGAAATAGGAACAAAATACAACGTCTATTAGCCTGTCCTTTTATAAAGGTCACTAGTATTTACTAATTTTACCAAATTTAGAAATGGTTCTCGTTGAGCCGGACATCAATGTAGTTTCGCAAATATATTAAGAGTATGAATATTTAACAAAATATTAATAAGCAAATAGACAATGACAATAAGCTAGCTCATAACATAACTATTTAAAAAAATTCGTTTAATTTACTTTAAGCAAAGATTCATACAAAAGGAATAATCTATGAATATAAAAATGAATTGCTGTTAGTTAGTCTCGCTAAAACTCGAGAACGGCTGAACGGATTTATCTTATCTTGGTCTTGGAATGTTCGTGGAGGTCTAG
>JAODUI010000025.1:8091198-8107234 GCA_027563995.1 Papilio gigon
CATCATCATTATCAGCCTAATGTAGTCCACTGCTGAACGTAGGCCTCCCCCATCGATTGCCACGATGACCGGTCCTGAGCCGCCCCATCCAGTGCACTCCCGCAACCTTGACCAACTCATCGATCCATCGTGCGGGAGGCCTTCCAACGCTGCGTCGACCTGTCCATGGCCGCCATTCCATGGCTTTCAGGCCCCATCGTATTTTTACTAATTACTTGTCACATTTTAATGATTTTTTTGTTGTTAAATTATCAAATTAATTCTATTTCAGATTATAATATATGAAGTGTCGAGCACGGCCGTATTAATACCGTCTGCAAGTGATGCGGGCGGTAAGACGCTAGGGCGTTAGGGTTGTCACCCGAAGAACATATTACTAGGTACCAGATTGATCTTAACACGCGGCGCACTGACTTCGTGTACTCTTTATATTATATTGATGACAATTAAGGTGACGTTTGTCAATAAATATTACCTGAAAAACTTGTCCACCTTAAAAAAAGTAGCGACATTTCGATAGTATATCTTAAAGTATGGATTTGACATAATAACTCTCTTAAATATTACAAATGATAAATGTTAACATTTGATAAATGAACATGAGAAAAAATAAACATAAAAAAGCGAGCATAGAAAAAGCAAACCGAGCGGCAACGTTAGCGTCAGTTTCTACTGACGAAATACGACATTAAATGAAGTCGTTACCCTTTATATTCTCTGTGAAAAACAGACATAAAAACATGATTTTGTAAAAGTGTTCAGGCAATGGAAACCCGCGGATAAAAATCCATTTTATAAAAAAAGTTGAAAATATATTTAATTTGTACAGTCATTAACATTATGATAAATCAAAGAGAGACCAACATAAATAACTATATTGGTTTTTGATATCATTTCGTGTGTTGTTATTGCCGCGTAAGTATTATTCGTAAAAATTAATAATGCAAAGCAAATGCTTGCAGATGTAAATGGGCCCGAGGCTTTATCTTATGTACAGTAAAATATAGGGCATGTGTTGTGTATTATAGGTGAAAAGTAAAACAGGCAGTGAATCGTGTTACAGTGTCTCCACAGTTGAAGTTACAATGCAAAAACTTGTTTGAAACATGAATGGGAAAGATAACATTGGACTAGCGAAGTGACGTGCTCGTTACTTAGAACTTTGTCGTAGCCAGCAATCTCAAAGCAATCATATCAGCCATACATCGCCCACTGCTGACCGTAGGCCTCCCCCAAAGATTGCCACGACGATCGGTCCTCGGCCGCCCTCATCCAGGATGCTCCTGCAAACTTAACCAGATCAAAGGTCCATCTTGCGGGAGGCCTACCCACGCTGCGTCGACCTGTCCGTGGCCGCCATTCCAGGACTCTGTCGCTCCATCGGCTGTCCGTTCTACACTCAAAGGAATATATGTGAGAAATATATTTTGATACTAGTTACATGTATCAGTATTGAAGATGAATAACCCGTTTAATTAGTAGCTTTACAAAAATGTTATTGAACGACATGAAAACGCTTTAATCTATAAATATATAAATGTGTGTGTGTATGCGAGGACCGGTTAGTTACCGCATCTCAAGGCGGACGTATGTACAGGTCCAAAATGGATGTTGATTCTTCGAATGAACTCTTAAAAGTCATATAAATCATCCTTTTTACTAATTGTGTTTGCGCGGATTTGTTGCGGCGACGTAACAGTCGAATGTACTGTATTTGAAAAGATTTTAAATGTTTAATCTCAAATAATTTAAGTTATTTTTTTTTCATTGTTGATACCTCCCCCCTCTCCCGTCCCCCACGTCAATGAAAAGTATAGATTACGTGCTACGGACCCAAGGATCATATGAGGTTTACATCTAGGTAGAATAGAAGAAAAACTACGTTTTCTTAGTATCATTGGTGAATTCGTATATTTATAAAATTGGGCGTTAGAAGAATCGGTGTCAAGGTCGACTATCGAAGGCGGTGCTAATGCGGTAGATAAACTAAAGTGGTTTATGTCAATGCATTATGTTTTCTAGTATCCTTGCTTATATATGTATGCGTATAAAATGTACTTGTTATTCATAAAATTGCGTATATAGTATACTATATTCTAATAATATTTAATGATTTTTGCAATATAAATATTACAAAATATTTCAACATATGTTATAATAAAATGAACGCGAAAGTTTGTAGCGAAGGATGTGTGTTCAGTAAGGATTATTTTACCGTGACGTAATCATTACTCTAGAACTGTTGAACGGTGTCATGAAATTTTGTAGAAATAGATTACATATTGACTGGTTTTTATGTATAGAATAGCGCCCAGCTTGCTTGTTAATGTAGATAAATGTTAAATTTACAATAAAAATTATTTTTAGGAATTCATCCATGCCTGAGTATTGGTAAAATATAATTTTATTCTAAATGATTTTGTTTAATAAGAAATATTAAATTGTTATACCGGTACTGGTAATATTTCATAACAATAAACCACAAAACTGGGATTTCCCAAAATCATTAAAAACGATTGATATACATAAACATGTCCTATAGACATGAAGCCACCGCCGGGGCCGCGCCATTCAAAAATCAATCTTAACCTTAACTTAGTCACAAAACATCATTATGCTTAAAATAATAATTAATGAAATATAAAGAATATCTATTTCCAAGTTTGAGGATTGAGGTCGTTTAAATTCACAGTTATGTATTAAACACTTTTCATGGTCATGTGGTTAATAGGAGGATTTCTTATATTAAATATACAAAACTCTCCAACGGACTTGGTAAATCAATTTCATTATTTCAAGGTGACATATAAGACATTACCGTTATTTTTTTTAATATATTAAAATCATCAGTGAAAGTAATTCCTTTAAAATGCAAAATGTCAACGTCACAATACTTAAAATGGTTGTTGAAGGCCCAGGTAATGTCGTGTACGTTGACCAGAAGGCCCTTGAACTTCGACACTGCACGTCACATTAGTCATGTATAAATCTGACACAACCTGTACTAGATTACTTTTCAAGATACCGGGTCACGTGACATCAAGCTACCGCTGCCTACGTCTAGAAAATAACTAGCAGATGTCTTTCATGGTTATAGGACAGAGTAGTGGGTTCCTTTCCCTGGATATCCTTTAATTGATAACATGATATGGTGCAAGTAAATAACAATATTATTCACCTGTGCTGCAGCGTTTTACACTTTTTATGTGCATCCTTTATTGATCAATTGACATTTTAATATAAATAATAAAACAAATATGCATGCGGAAACCTACTTGTCAAAATGACTTATCAATGCCCTTGATTAGGAACTTGGGTACAAATTGATTTATAACTTTTTTTTTAATTATTACAATTATTGATTGACAGCTCAAAACTTAAGGGTATTAATTCGGACATTCTATACTTAGCAAAAAATGTTGTCATTATATCAAAAAATTAAATATTTATAGTGATACAATACCATTATTGATATTTCAATTTAAGTGTTTATCATCAGACTAGGACCCTCCAGTCGCGGTTGCTTCCTTGACCGGTCCTGTGCCACCCGCATCCAGCGTGCTCCCGCAACATTGGTAACATCGCTACTTCCCGCGGGACACCTACCTACGTTGTGGAATACAGTTATATTTCATAACTACTATTAAATATAACACAAGGAACTAAACAGGTAAAAACTTAAATTAAACAAAGAAAAACTGAGGAACAAAAGATTTCAACGAAATTTATTACGACATACCGTGGTAACTTACGGATATATTAAAACTACCGGTCGCCCTTTAGTTGAAAGTCCTTCATAATCATTTTTTTTTTGTATTAAAGATGCTTTGCGTACATATCGGAATTAAGAATGTCAAAAACCGCACCCTTATTCGTCCTCGAATAAGGGTACAGTTTTTGCTTCGTAATTATGATGTGAGCAAATGATTGTTAACTTTTAACTTTGAAATTTGTACAAAAATTTTATATTGTTTTGTGTATTTTTTGAATTACGTCAAAGGGAGTACAAAATGTTTTCGTAGATGTGTCGTTGCTGTGTTCAGTAACATGGTCTGTTTCATTTTCAATTTGTCTTAAGTCGTTTTCATTTTGACCTCTGATATAAAGTCGAAACAACCACTTATAAGAGACGAATCATTTCCAATACAAGACCACGTTTACACTAAAGTGAATATATGAAAATGTGGTTATGTATATTGTGGTCTCTGTTTGTTCAAAGACAATGTAGGGGATGACAAAAGCGTCAGCGCCGTCGAGTTGTAGAATTATAGCGTAACAATTTCTTCTGCCAGTTGACTTCTGTGTGTCCCCCGCCTTATAAAGAATATACGCCAGACTTGTGTTGTATGGCTGGAATTAAAGTCTAGAGATGCAAATTCTAGTTTTTTTTTTATATCGCTTATATTATGAATACAGAACAATTTTGTGTGTCTGGCTAAATAACAACTTGTTTAATTAAAATTTTAAAAACTTATTAATGCAACAGTGGAAATTTAAATAAATGCTCAACAAAAGCATATAGTAATATTTCAATTGCTTACGTAAAGTTGAAACTTATTCTAATACCTAAGGCCCGCCACACATCCTTAGTTTTAACTGGAAAGATCTCAGTTTTACTCACCGTTTTTTGCTCAGTTTTGCTCAGTGCTTAGGGGACTTTAATATTCTATATGTTTCGAAACAAAAATAATATGTTTAAAGTTATATTGTTAAGGACACGGAGTTTATCTTGTAGAAGTAGTCGCATTGAAAACTCGCTCAATAAGTCAGAGGTCATAAAAAAAACTGTTAATTTGGAGACATTTATATCGGAAAAGGCAACGTATAAGGATGTTGAACTATAAGAAACATGAATACTGCTCACGTAAATACCATTGACTGTACACACCACATTGAGTAAGATATTTAAATACAAGCTCAGCAGAATTATGACGTTTTGATTCTTTTAAAAACAAAACGAAAAAATATATTTTTCTAAAATACGCGAAACCCAAATTACACTTTATTAAAAAAAAGTATTGAACAAAGATTGGGGAGGCCTACGCTCAGCAGTGGGCGACATGCGGCTGATATGATGATGATGATGATGAAAAAAGTATTGGACAAGGATAAATTGTGTATAAACTTTGATTACGATATTATAAAAATATGTTTAATAATACAAGTCATTATATTAACGAGATAATACGGATGCGATCGCCATGTATCCGGTTGGTATCAAGACGATATCAACCCACATCATTTACAATGATACGAAATCCTACAAAAATCTATTTCAAACGTCAATATTTATATTATGACAGATGTGCCGTCATAGACAAAAGAGAAATGTTAACTTTGTTCTTAATAAGAATTCATGAATTGTTTTTTTTTTTAAACCATGCCCACGAGCACCGCGACCAACAAGATATTTGATGTGTCACAAATCATTGATCTTGTTGCAAATTTATTTAAGAAAATATTTGCAAAATATTTTAAGAATTTCCGGAGTCAGATCCAGGTAAAGTTGGAAGCCTATGAAATGTTAAAAAAATAGAATAAATTTATTGTAAATTGGTAATAAAAAAATTTGAATTGTAGTGACTATTGCCAGCATATAATAATTATTTTTCTGAATATCTAGTTTTCAAAAACACAAAAATAATTCCGCAAATTAATTACAAGTGCATTGGTTCGTAAACGGGCCGTTGGGAAATGGGCGAGAAATTTCTTGTTACCGGTTTTCGGGTATCGTCTGTGCGTGACATAACCTTGTTATTGGGCATCGGCTATCCGGCAAGGCATCTCCGTGTCAGCTATATAAGACAGGCCTTGCCGAGCTTGCGACAATCGTGTAGACAGTTGCCGTCATAGCAGGATGATCGCGCTTTGGGTGTGTATTGTGTTTTTACCTATCGCATTATTGTGTTTCACGTCATTTCTTCTCAAGTTTTTGTTTTTCATCAATAGATTCGTACTGAAGGGCCGCGTCCGCGATTGCATTGCGAAATATTAATAGTGACCTTTATTGTTTATTTATACATTTTGTATTTACATTGTTTTTTTTAATTTTTATTATAATTATCTTTTTAATATATTAAACATATATATTCATTGAATAGAAATTGTACGACATGGAAACGAAACAATTTTTTAAACAAATTAAAAAAAAAACGGAAATGTTCTCAAGTATTAAGTATACTTATTTATGTGGGTCGTTTTAATAGCATTATAATGTAATTTGTACATCTTTATTTTTTAATATATTGCTTGGATATGTGTTAATCCAAACCACATCAATCATTAAACACATCTTCGGTGTCTCCTTAGATATCATAATATCCACTATAAAAAAAAAAAAACTAAATACAAACATAAAACTTAATTCATAATCACAAAATACACGTAAGATAATTTATACATATATGTAGGGACTTCAAATCCGTCTTTCGACCTACCTTGCCATCTCTTTGTATTAAGCTGAATTCGAATAAACTCCTTTTAGAAATAGACTCAATGTAATAAAAAAAAAATTAAAAAAAAAATAATTTAATAAAGTATAAAATACGATAAAAAAACAAATGTCACTCAATCGCTAAATGTATTAACATATGATAACATAGCCTTGGATTCACATACTGAATTACCTAATCCACAAACAGTGCAAGGAAATCCCAATTCACAAGTTTTTTTTTTTAAATAAACGACACTCGACACTAACTAACCACACCTTGATGTTAGTAGCAACTTAAGTTTTTTTTTCATAATTAGATACGTCATTTGTTAAATTTAGCTTTACATTTTTCTCTTTGTTTGCAAACTTATATCAACCTGCTGAACTAACACTAAGTAAGCGTTATTATATTTTATCACAAATTAATATACCAATTCAAAAAAAATCTCCAATATCGAAAATTAAGTTAAATAACACAACAACATAATATGATCGCGGGTGGTCGTAAGTGAAACTAAATTTTTGCTAGCTCATTAGCTCCCCCTGTCAAAGTCTAAAATTATTTTACATATTTCCTGGCAGAAGTAATCGCTATTGTTACGCTAAACATTGAAACATAGAACGAACCATTGTAGATGAAATGTTAGACAATAAGTTTGATTAAAAACTCCCAGTATGTCTGTTGTTTACAAACAGAAATTTAAAAAAAAAACGAGTTCAAGTCATAAACCATGATGTTAAATACGCCAAAATGTATGGGACAAATGAAAAAAAAAACAATTATTAAAGACGGTATTGATTAATGTACAAAATTAAAATTTTCGAAGTTTCTTGAAGGCACACTTCAGACCTCGGTACGGTATAAAATATCATAGTATAATTATGTTAATAAAAACAAAATATGAAGTGTCACAGCGACAGTGAATTCCTCTCTCATATGTCAAGGTGTTATTAATTATTTGATACAGTGACTTCCGATTAACCAATGCGTCTAATAGTCAAGGCGACAGTAATGCACATCTGATTCCGTAATCTGAATTGTATTGGCATTCATCCATAACTCCGCAATGAAATAAAACAAAAGTATAGATTTACGTAAATACAGTCGCGTGCAAGAGCTAGTAAATAATAAAGTAAGCTACACTTTGATTACAGTGAACACGAATCTCAGGTTAGGGTGAATAAGGCGTATACATAATGAATGAAATCGTGTCACCTTTACATTTTGATTCACTTTCAAAAACCTACTCTCTACATACTTAGATGTTCTATCTATAAACTTAAATTAACTTAAATTTTTCGTATAAATCGAGCTTTTATTTTAATACATAAAACGTCATTTTATAACGATTTTCAAAAAAAAATTTCGCGCCAAGATACAGTTTGTTATAGTTGGTGCCTTAACATATTTTGCTATACAAAATTTGTATTTCATTTAAAGAACCCTAATAAGGTTCAATTTTAAATGAATTATGATGAAAGTTCGAAAATATGAACGACCATTAGTATGTTCAAATGCGTTAAAAGCTTATCTTGGGTAAGGCAACAATCTTATAAAGAAATTTATAAAACTTAGATAACAATAAATTTTCCGTAAAAGTTATTCACTTGTGGGAACTTGACGGAGTCATTAAACATTTTTTTTAATTTCGTTTGTCAAAATTGTGTTATTTATTTACAAAAAAATTAACTGTTATTACATTTAACAAAAATATTTATAATATGCACTTTACTAAAATGTATCTCTCAATTTCTTTTAGCGTAGTTATTTTGACAAAACCTTTCAAAGACTTCAGTCAACTTCTCGAATGTAAATTTACAAATTAAATATGCAATCATAATATATAACAATTTCAGCTCATGACTAACAATTTATGTAAAATCAATGTCAACGAGATAATTAAGAAATTGTAAACGAGTCACCATCTGTTTTAACCTTATTCAGAACATTTTGTATTATTAGCATTATTTAAAACAAGATATAATATACAAATTATTATTTAAGATTAAAATGGGCTTCCATTGTTGACACGCTTCTTTAGTTATTTTTACATATCTCTTTGGAAAGGCAGAGTCAATACCTATATACGTTCAGAGCTTCTGTTATCTAAATTTTACGTGTTTTTTTCAAGAACTTGATCTTCACCTACCATTAAGCAAATTAAACTAAAATAATATGCTAAAATTGTAATTTTTACTAAACAATATTATACGGATATATTGTTCATTATTTTTACAATGAAATAAAGCTAAAAAAATAATTGTAGACAAATTCCAAATCATCTTAACAAATTAGTTACGCCCGAGCGACGGTGATCCTCTAAGCATTGACCTTTGTCGGCATAACTGTGCTTAAACCAGTTGCCCATTACAACACAGCTCATAATAAATAAGTGCATACACGTGCATACGTTGACATACAAAAAAAATTTAAATGCGACATAACCATATTATTTTTTTACATAACACATAATGTAGTCTTACAATTTCATCTGGCCCGGCGGTGTATCGGAATTAGTTCTGTCGCAAATTAATCTTTACAACATGAAATACTAAAATGAAACAGAAGACATGACGTGCCGCCTATTTTAAATTCAATTCCGCACAACTAAAATTATACTACCCAGCAACAGATGACACTGCCAATTACTATTGTAATATAATTAAAAAATTGTTTTTTTTTTTGAAAATTCAAACGCAACACTAAGGCCCGCTACACAATTCCAGTTTTAATTAAACATTGGAACAAGTGCGGTACACATGTGTAGAAACAACTGAAAGTGTATAATCGGCTTTAAGTATTAAATATTATATCCAATACAACATTCATACATAAACAAACTTTATGTAATGTAAAAAGCAATAAACAAAGTTTTAATGGACACGTTTATCGGTGAATATCAACTCTAAAACATTTCATACTATTATTATATATATGATACTTTAGTTTTAAAAGCGAAATATCGCCAGAGCCGGTTTTTAGAATCAATCAGAAATCAAATAGGATTTTCTGATATCTATGTATAATTGTGGATAGAACTCCCACGTCCGTGTTTAGTATAATACAATGTTTTATAACTAGATTCGACGTGGATACAAGAAAGATTTGCGAGCTCAACTAAATACCCTAGTCCCCCTTCCAATACTAATAGTATTAAAATCAAGTTATACTTGTACATGATGGTAAGAAAATCAAAAATTATCAGACTTACATTTTATTAAAGACAAAAACATTTAATATTGGCAATAACTCTATTCGTATTAATATATTGATAGCCCAGCCCATACGTTTTATTCTATTGTGCGTTTGTTTTCTTATTTGAGATCAAACAGAATTACAGTGTTAAATCCGAACGGCCTTGTAAGAAAGTGGTTAGAGGTCTTTGCCCCCTAGTCACGGTCACTACTTGCGCAATACGGTCAACGAGAGGCATCCCAGCCTCTTATGTAACAGACAAATACTCGCCATAGTACCACGGTGCACAGACTGTGCCGTCACACAACTATCACTAATTATAAGTTACTCGCTCTAGCCCGCGGCGTTGCACGCATTTCTTTCTTAATCCATAACTATTTACATTTCTAATTATCTATTGATTGTTACTTAATCAAATTAGGCAACCGAAAGATTGAAGCTAACATGAACTTATTTCGTTACAGGCTTTAGCTGTTATTGGTGTGGTAGCGGGAGACGTCGGTCTCGGATACCACTACAAGGTACCGCAGACATCGTACGGCATTCCAACCTATCAAACCGGCGCCAGCAGCGGCGTTTACAACACTGGTCTGAGCGGAAGCACCAGCGGCAGTAACTACAACAGCGGCCAGTACTCCGGTGCCGTCGGCGCCGGTTCCAACTACTACACAGGTCAAGGTGCCAGTCAAAATGTACAAAGTTCTACGGGAGGATATAATACTGGTTACCAAACTGGTTATCAACCGGGGATTCAAAACACCGGAGGCTCAGTCAGTACAGCATCAAATTCAAACTATTACCAAACCTCAAGTTCAGGTGTTGTGCGACCGACATACCAAACGGGAGGCGATTACTCGGCTTTTAACCAGTACCAAACATCCAGTCAGTATCAAACATCGGCTGCTGACAAATACCAACAATATTACAACGTAATCCAACAGCAACCAGCCCAAGTGTTCAAGCATTATTACGTCCATGCAGCACCTGAGGAACCGGAAGTTACCAAACCTCGCCAACCCATTGTTCTGCCACCAGCCCAAAAACACTACAAAGTAATCTTTATCAAAGCCCCAGCTGCACCAGCACAGGCTCCTCAAATCATTCCAGTTCAACCACAGAATGAAGAAAAAACCATTGTCTACGTGCTTGTTAAGAAGCCAGAAGAAGCCCAGGATATTGTTATACCAAAAATAGAACAGAAACCTCCAACTAAACCGGAAGTTTACTTTATTAAATACAACAACAAACAGGATTCTCAGGCGGTGATCAATAACATCGTTAGCGACCTAAGCAAAGGTGGTGCCGACACTGGATATTCTGCGCTCGCGGACGACGCTAGTGCGTTGTCTGGAATAAACCAAGGAGTCTCATCAGCGTCTCAAATTGGACAAGGCCTGTCACAGAACCAGGGTTCAGGGAATTCAGTTTTTGATGCCTCCTCGCTGGGCTCAACGGTATTCGGTTCTGGATCGTTAGGATCTGGTGCATCAAACTCTTTTAGTTCCGGCCCTAGTACCGTTGGAACGTTTGATTCCGGTTCAACTGCTTCCACTGGTACTTTTGGATCGGGACTGACCGGCGGCGCCAACTATGGCCCGTCATTCGATTCATCATTTGGATCAACATTTGGTTCAAGCACGAACAATTTCGGTACCCTTTACGACGGAGCTAAAGGCGAAGGTCTTAGTGATGCATCTGTTGATACTGGAGCTTCGCAAAATGGATACGACACCTCATCGGGATCTAGCGGATATGGGACTTCGTCGGATTCCAGCGCGTACGATGCATTATCCGGCTCAAATGTTTCCTCTACTGCCAGTACTCTGATAAATTACGATGTAAATGCGATTTCAACAAGCCAAGGTGTGCCCCATGAGACCTACGGACCGCCAAAGTTCAAAACCCTGTAGTTTTTAATATTAACATAAATATTTTCGACTCTCTAATTTTAGGTATTTGAATAAAAAAAAAAGAAAAAACGAGTTATTTTTTTCTTTCACCATGAGAACATATGAGTACATAAGACAAAATGGTCGCAATATAGGAATATTCTTACCCTTTCATAGAAATCTTAATTTTACCCCTATATAATATTGTTTTATCTCCTAAAAATGACAGTACTACCATTAGTTTATTCACAATACCCTAATGTGATAAACGTTCGAACGTGCGTCTTCGCCGGCGCCGACATCGCGTCGCCCGCTTTATACTTTTTCTTAATAATAAAAAATATTTACGTGTTACGACAAAAACGTTGAGGATTTCCTTCCAAAGCAATTTGTCTTCCAAACAAATAATTATGAAGCATGCACTTTTGAGGTCCTAGTAAGCAGCATCCGAAGCAATTGTTTCTATTCTCACTATAGTTAAAAAATGAAAAGTCGTATAGTTATGACAACATTTTTCATGAAACGTGCGTTTACAATGTTACTTATATTTTTTATAGAATCAGTACAAATTTAGACGGAATGATTTTAAGTTAAGATAGGATGTATCCTATTGGAAAGTTGATGATGTAAGCGATGGAAGAAGAAATCCAGACCCACACAGAGTGGTGACAGGTGAGAAACATCCCTGAAGTCTCAAGTCGATTATTTTAAATTTATGCGATTTTAATCCGTGGTGTGAAATGCGCTGAAAGCTTCCGATGGACGTCGAAAACATTACTCGATATACTCGCCGCCAATATTCCTGGCCGTGGGCGTCGGGCGCCTTCGCCTACGTAAGAACTACACGTCATAACTTTATATACAGGCTTCTTCACTATCAGGTGATTGTAATTGATGTTGGCAAATTATTGGTATTTTAATGGCGGGTCCATCCGCATAACTTCGCGGCGTTATCGCGTATTCATTTAGTTCATTTGGATTCAATCTCTCTCCCCGCTGGACGGTAATGGCAGGCCGATATTATGAATGGGCGTTATTTATGAATGGCGGGGTCTATTTTAGGGCGATGGCGCGTGACGGCCTAATGACGGCTACGCTGGCGATGCTGGCTCCATTGAGCGGTGCCGTGGTATTCACATGCACTTTTGTCGGAGGCGCGCGGAATGCCGGCGCCTGCGCCATCTTGATTGTTCCGATCACTCGTTCGGAACGAGGATCGACAGCTGAGTGACTAGGGTGACCAACGCCTAATGATGGAATGATAGACGAACCGAAAGTTTCACCCTCTCGTCTCGACATCTACTACAGAATTGTTTCATTCAGTTTTATCGCATTTCAGATATGAAGTTCAGTCCTTTTTGTCACTTGTCGACAGTTTCAGTACCTTTCATCGTGCAATGTCTTGCAACACTAGCGACCTCAGTTCCGTATGTTACATATAAAAATGTTTTTCTTAAAACACTATAAAGTTTGTCCTAAATACCTCAGCAATGTGGTCGTGATACATTAGGCGCCAGGATACGCCGGCACTATCTGTTGCCCTTCACTCTTGAAATCGAATCGCACAATATTCTATTTATAATTGAACGAATGTATTCTAGAACAGTTATCTATGAAATGCATTATTTATTGAGGAAAACATGACACGGTAACATTGAAAATGGATATAGACACCGAGTGGCGCGTCATTGTGGCGTCTTGGGATTTTGGTATGTTTTTGCTGTAGAATTCCACTCCCTTATTATTGTCTCTGTCTCATATAGGAGTGTGTGAGGGAAAACATGAGGGATATATGTCTATAAAGGTGTAATCTAGGCGCCCACAGTAACCCTAATTGCCTAATTGTGTTTGATGAAAAGTGCAAACTTCACATACCGACTACGTTATCGTAGCTGTTGGACATGAGACAAACTAGATTATCATAGCTAACTAGTGCCTATTCTTATGTCTATTAAAAAAGAACTGTCGCAATATCTTGTCGTGTTGTATCTTTTATGTAACTTTCGTATGATTGTGTAGTTTCTACATATTTTCTGACTGATGTGACTACGATAGCAGCGCCTCTTTCCGGTGCAGACGTCCTTGTTACGTTGCACTAATTGGTCAACTCCCGGGCGGGCGGACTACCTATGTATGGGAAAATTACATCTTGTCCAATATTGATAGCTAACATGTTCGATTCGTATTATTCTCATCTAAAACTACAAGAGACCAATGGTTAGAGCTACGGATATCAATCTCGACGTCAAGGATTCCAATCCGTTATTGGACATTTGATTTAATCGCGATCACTAAATTACGGTAGGAATAAAATTAAGAAATAATAAGGCTTTCAATAATTCTAAAGCCGACTAATTCAAATTTATATCGTCGGTCATTAATGACCTCCGATACGCCAAGGATTAGTGGGAGAGCTAATAAAAAAATAATCGCCAGCAGTCGTAGATAGTGTCACGTTACTTCAGTTATACTGGTTCGTCGATACAGTAAACATTTGGTTCATTTACTACTATTGTTTTTAACAGTGTACAATGTTATTCAAAGAATATTCTTTTCATTTAAAGTTCTAAAGTAGCATATAAAAGTGTGTCACGGGGACCAAGTCGCATGCTAAATGCAGTCTTAATCATTTCCTATAAAACATTATTTACTAACGTATATTCAATCTACTTAACCGTGTTCAAGAGTTCCGAGAAATGTATTATTTATTTATAAGAAAAATTATTATTGCAACTCCATGAAGCAGATATAAGTTCTTAACAACATTGATATACAAAATAACGGAAGTGCCACACAATAAACGCCACCGTATAGTTTTGCAATGAAAGCGACATAAGAACGGTTGTAAAATATGCGACGTGAAAATTATGGCTAGATAACGTCGCAAGGCAATAAGACATTATCGCAGCTTCAAACTTGTTGCATTGATGAATTCGTATTTAGTCGTGTTAAAGCGGTTCGCGGCGGCAACACTGTCCGTGTGGCTTTTCTCTTTTATGCACCGAGGGGGTTAATGGGTGTGGTTCGAGTGGAGTAGGCAGGAGTAGGGAGACATCGCTGCACGAGTCAGTGGGAGGCGAGCAGGCGAGGGGTGGTTACACGTGTCCTGGTCGGAAAGTTCAGAGATCACGGTACTCTCGAATA
Organism: Papilio gigon; assembly: GCA_027563995.1. NCBI lineage: Eukaryota > Metazoa > Arthropoda > Insecta > Lepidoptera > Papilionidae > Papilio > Papilio gigon. Next base: position 8,105,861 of record JAODUI010000025.1, read on the forward strand.
TTACATTTTATGAATGTTAAAATTTTTTGAAATGTTTTTGATTTCAATATTCTGACAAAAGCGTATCATGAAAAAGGCTGTTAGCCGATTTAAACTTGCATAGTCTACATGCAACTTGTAAAATAAATGTAGTCCAACCGAGACACGATAGTCGTGGCGATGTTTGGGGGAGGCCTACGCTCAGCAGTGGGCGACGTGTGGCTGATGATGATGATGATGATGAACTGACATTCATAGTCGTTGGAGAGTTGTTGCGCTTTCCATTAATGTAGATTCTTAATGATCAAACTGTACCATAGATCCCTCTTAGCGTCCCACTGAGGGCTGAGTGTGGCTGTTAAATATGTACCATTTCAATTCTGCAGTCAACACACGATTAGATTGACATACGCTTTATGGAACTAGACAAATTAATTGCACTGTCAAATACACTTAGTGTTAGAACTGCGGGTGCTTCACAATCTTTGATTTCAGTTCTATAAACGATTGTTAAACAGTAAGTGTTGTTTACAATCTAACAGACGTGAAATGTGAAACGAACTTGAAGTTTAAAAATGGTCTCATCATCTTATGCTGTTACACATTTAGAAGTCTTTTCAGAATTTCGGCTGTAAATGTTGTTGTGCTGGCAAATCACATTGTACTCGCAAACATTCGCGACACCTTTGAAATTTATTTTTCCATTTCTCTATCGAAAGCATTGTTCGAAGTCAATTTGATTTGTCAAACGAAAAATAGCCTTCACTATGGCTACCTGTTCTGAACAAAATTTTTGTAAGTAAAGTTTGGATGGATGGACTTTTGTTATTACATATCTCTAAAACGGATTTTGATGTATTTTGAGACAGATGTACAACATTATGTGATTGGCCGCATATGCTACTTAAGTTTTTTTTTTAATTTACGCATACTTGACAATAATCAAATAAATAAAACGTTTAAAAACAAATTTCCACTTTACATATAGGGAGATTTTTTATATGATATCGATACACGATCCAATATTCGTTAGCAAATAAAATCAACTACGAAAATTTCAACTGCAAAATTGCCGCCGGCACGAGCCGGGAGGTTTTGCCTCCCTTCACGGGAAATCTGAAACTACCCGCACCCGCCGCCTCCACAAATATCCCACTTTACATTATGCGGTTATTGGATTCTGAAGTGAAATGCCATTTAACTTCAATGTCATGTTTCCATCAAAGCGCTCGAATTAATAATTAGTAATATTTCCTTATTTATTTCAGAGCCCTGAAATGGCAGCCACGGACAGGTCGACGCAGTGTGGGTAGGCCTCCCGCAAGATGGACCGATGATCTAGTTAAGTTTGCGGGAGCATCCTGGATGAGGGCGGCCGAGGACCGATCGTCGTGG
>JAODUI010000025.1:8116054-8141095 GCA_027563995.1 Papilio gigon
GTTTTCCTTCACCGTAAGAGCGTCGGATAATGTACATATGCAATTCGAAAATTGAAAAACACATTGGTACATGGCGGAGATCGAACCTGGTCAATGTCGAGTACGGTCCGGTCCGGTCAAGCGCTTAACAACTGCGCCACCGACGCTTAGTCACTAGGTTAACATTATTAACAATGTCCCAGCGAGAGGCGAGCTGCTGCTATTTGATACATGCATCGCGCTATTATAATAATTTAAATATATTTGTTTTAGGTGAAGAACTGGGTGAAGGAATTGAGAAGGATGCTTGGTTCTGATATTGTTTTAATAATAGCGGGCAATAAAATTGATTTGGAGCACGAGCAGGTGGTGCCTACAGAAGAAGCGGAAAGGTATAATCTATTTTATTCTTTTGCATTTAATGTTAATTGTCTCGGACCAAGATGATGATGATAGAGGGAAGTGGAGAAGACGGACATGTAAGGCTGACTCCACCACCATGTGGGACAATTAAGCCAGGAAGAGGTAGAGAGAGATTATTGCCACAAATGTAATCTCTGCTGCTGTCAGTCTGTTATAATTTTATTTGCATATATTTACCAGATGAACATTTTTAGCAACATAGTTTGAAGGAAATTGTTTACTCCTTCATTCTAGATTATGTTATAAATAACATAATTGGTTTTAAATGTTATTTTAGTAATTTACAGTTGCATAATATTATAGTTTTTATTGCATTAACTTAAGTGAAGCTATTTATGTAGAAATGTGTCTTTGGGTAGGGAGTTTTTTTTTAAATTCTTTCTCGTGATCTCCCAACATGTTTTCGGGTCAGAGTCCTTTATACTAGGTAGTAAGTTTTAATGGTAATAGAAAAGTTGAATAACAAAACCGAACAACTGAGTTATGCTTGATCATGGTACCATGGACAATATTCATGGTATACCATAAAGGTCAAATGTATACTTATTATGCTCATCCTTTGTCGGCCCACTGTGGGACATAGGCCTTATATGATTTAATTAATTGTAAATTTAAATTTTTCTTTCATATTTATATTTGTAGCTTTTCAAAATCGGTCGGCGCTCAACACTACTACACATCCGCAAAGGTTAATTATGGAATAGAAGAATTATTCCTTGTGCTTGCCCAGCTGATGATACAAAAGTTTGAGCAAGAGCCACAAAATAACCATGAAGCTTCTCGGGCATCCCAAGTCTTGATAGTTGATGATGAGGAACCAGCTCATAGATCGTGTTGCTTCAACTCAAGCCGCATCTAAAAAAAATCAAATTGATCATGTATCTAAAGTCTTGTAAAATATATCAGTGTTATATAAAAGTCATTTTTAGCATATGTAAACATACTATTATACATATAATCGCTGAGCTAACAGACATTGTCCCGACTTAACTGTAAAGAATTCATTTCAAAAAATACCCCTATTTAGTTAATCTTTTTCAGTAAAATCCTTTTTACACAAACCTCAACAAAGAAATAATTATGAAAATTGCTCTTTTTGTTCGCATATAATGATGTGATGACCAACATTGTTACTTTTTTATTTATATAGATTATTAATTTTAAGAAATGTTAGAAACTAAACATACCAGCTTTGCAATTTAAGAATCTGATAGAATCATTTTATTAGTATTAATTTTATATTTTTTTGGTTTATGTACAATTTCAATAGAACATGAAAGTTATTAACCTGTGTTATTTAAATATAACCATGATTGTAACAAATGAATATTTTATATGCACGGTCATCTATCCAGCAAACCTGCATATTGTATTGAACATAACTACATAATGTGCTTATTATAATTCAATTGTCATTGGTCAAATGCTAAATTTAGAATAATCAATATCTATAAGATATTCTGTTCATAATTAGAATATGTATATTCATTCCATTTGTATTTGATTTTGTTTTCTTTTTTGTAATATTTAACGCTATAATTGATATTTTTAAGTATTTGTTACTAAGTTATTAAAAAGGAATGAGTTTTTCGCATGCTGCATATTGTTTTGTAGAAATTTAAATAATTTTCGTCGAACAAAATTGTATCGGTTACATATATTATGTACAATCATCGCCATTGTTTGAAATGTTTTTTTACTATTACGCCTTAAAACAATAAATGTAACAATACACCATTTATTTGCTATTCAAGGCGAACAGTGTAGGTTTTTCGCTTTGTTTCTAAATTGAACAAAACGTAATATCCCACTAATTCTTTAATTTTCCAGAAAGTGCTCAGTTTAAATTAGATCTGAAGTGCAAAGCAATGTTTCTTTAACTAGAACACCTCAAACAAAGGCGATTGTATCTATAACAAGAAGTGTTTATACGTATTTCTAGTAGTCTTTAACAATTCGATATAAATATATTCATTATTAATAAATAAAGTAAAATGCATAAATAAATTTGATGGCATAAGATGTTTCCACTCTTTTTTTATTGCTTCCTCACTACGATTATTACATTAAGTCACTTCATGGTATTTCTCGCTTAATGCGCGCGAAGCAATGACTGTAGCTAACTAAAATTAAGCTAATTGCAATAACTGAAATACTTACAAAGACTATAGAAATCTGCATCTCTACATTAATTCACAATTCTAAAAGAAATTGGTTAAAAAACGGAGTTTATTTTTAAAAAAAAGTATAGCGATTAAATACTCTTTGGTGGTGTAGCCTACGTGCTCTGTGGTTCTGGTCATTAACGCACTCTCTGTATTGCTCTATGGTATTAGTATGACATTTGTGGCAGTGGCGGTCAGGGTGCAAGAGTTGAGCGTTATTTTACCATTCCGTATTTTTCTGATTTATACTTTTCTATTGTTGCTTTTAAAATAAAAGAACCATGTCCTGGCTATTTGGATACAGCCGGCCACAGATGCCACCTCCAGAAGAACCACCGTCAAATGAAGGTGACTCCGGTACCGCACCACCTGCAAGTGCCAATCTTACAAAAGCTGAGAAAAGAGCCATGGAAGCTTACAGATTCGACTCCAGCGCTCTTGAACGCGCCGCTCAAGCTGCGAAAGAATTAGAAAGATCAAGTAAGTACCTTTATCACATACCTTAGCGCTATTGCATAATGCAACCTAAAGCTCGCGCACATGACTTCGGCTAACAATTTAGGTTATATTTATTTATGTATTATTCTAACTAAAAACTAAATAGGTGTACATGAAAAAAACATAGATAGCCAACAATTTACACGAATAATTTGTTAATTCAATATTATTATTTCAAGTATAAGTTAAAATGTATTAACACATAAATTTTGTGTAATTGCGAGAAAATAACACCATTTTCTATGTGGTACTATTGTTTGCTATAACATGTTTGTGTTAGCAATATTTCAACTCGTTAGGAGTTTTTACAACTCTTAATCACCGCCAACCTATGAGTGATTAGCAGGAATCTATCATGGAGTAAAAAATGTTTAAGTTAACATTTAAGTCATACATAACTTTATTGACATATATTAGTGTGGTATTATTTTTATGATGATTTTTTATTTAATTTGTAGAGTTTGATACTTGTAATGAAATAATAGCTGTATCTTGTAATAACAATGTCAAGTAAACTGTGCATCCCTTTGTAACTTTTTGAACCAAAATAATTACAATGTGGAAAAACATCACATTATTGTATAGGACATGCCAAAGAAGCTTTGGAAATCAGCAAGATGCAGGAGATCACAAGGCAGCAGGAACAGATGGCCAAGATCAAGGAGTATGAAGTGTCCATTGAACAGTCAAAGGTGCAGCAGAAGAAAATTGATCATGAAGAAAGACGGAAAACCCTTCAGGTACAAAAAGTTATTTTGCATACACAATACTGTACTTTTAGTAGTATCTCAGCAACGGCACAGCTTTTAATAATTATTTTTATGCAAACAAGCCTTACAGTTATGGTATCGTTTAAACAACATATTAGTTGTCTATTAAATTTGGTAAATCTGACTAAAATTGACATGCTAGAATTTCATAGGAGTGATTCAGTACAGGTCCAGCAAGTAAAAGAATATAAGAAACCTTCTGTGACCTTATTAACCTGTTAAAATTACATTATTTCACAAAGAAAACAATAGAGAGAATGAAAAAAAGATTGCAAGGAAAATTTTATGTTATTTTGGTTTACTTAATCACTGTCATTACCATTGACATAAGATAAGGAGTGTTTTATTCTTAAAAACCTTGACATCAATTTTATAATAATTTATCTTAATAATCAGTAAAACAACTTGCGAAATTTAGTTGTTTTTATTTGAAAAACAAATATGTCCATAGGTTATACATTTACATTAATTCTTGAATTGATTCCTACAAAATTAGATATTTTTAACCTAAAAAAACATTAATAAAGGTGGGGTTAAAGATATTGCATTATGTGGTTATGTCCATTGTTCCTTTGTAAACCTCACAAGCTAACTTGACCATGAAAGTTCATTGTATTGAGTTCCCCGCACACTCGTAGAGTCTGTCCGTGAGAGAAAGACCTTTGTCATGACACCTGTAAATATTGTCTAGCAAAATCTACAGATTAGGTGTTCCAAGATGCTCGCTCTTGCGATCCCGCCGTTCGTTTGCCCCCTTTTTGTATAAAATAATAGTTACAAGCAATACTCAATATTCTTTCTAAGATTACTGATAACTTCAAGTCTTACAATGTTTGGTTCATAAATAATCAACATTATGAATACACTTATGATCCTGCCGCAGACTGGGACCATACCCTATACTTAAGGATGATGGGAAACTTAAGTCCAAAACTTGTTTTCTTTTATTGTAGTTTAACTAATTTTCTTAATCTCTTATTAAGGAAGAGACAAAACAGCACCAGATGAGAGCCCAATATCAAGATCAGTTGGCTAAGAAGAGATATGAAGAGCAATTGGTGCAGCAGCAGAAATCACAAGAAGAGATATTGAAGAAGTAAGTTTACTCCATCTCTTTAAGTGTGAAACTAACTAATATAACATACTTCCACGTTCATACATTTATGCATTACATATACTGTCTTTGTTTTTTTAATATATCCTTTTGTAAACTATATAGCTGAAAGAAACAAAAATATTGGCTTTTGTTTCAATTTGTTAAATAAGAAATGGTAACACAGGAGCATAGACTGAGAAATGTAATCAAATGGTGTTTTCAGACAAGAAGAGAGTGTAGCAAAGCAAGAGGCCTTGCGGCGTGCCACCATCGAGCACGAGATGGAGCTGCGGGAGAAGAACAAGCTGAAGGCGATAGAGGCGGAGGCCCGCGCGAGAGCGAAGGCCGACCGCGAGAACAGAGACATAACGCTTGAACAGATACGACTTAAAGCCGCTGAGAATAGAACAACCATTATGGAGGGCATCAAGTCAGTAAAGATACAAACATAGATTGTCTACTATTAAATCCTTAAAAATGATTAATTTACAACATACAAATACGTTTTATTTCGTATACATTCATTTAACATTATATAAATATAAATGAAATTGATTTATTGATACACAGAACTGCGGGATCTGTGCTTGGCACAGGCCTGAATGCACTGGTAACGGACTGGGACAAGACTCTGGCGGCGGCGGGCGGGCTGTCGCTCCTCGCCCTCGGTGTCTACACTGCCAAGGGCGCCACCTCCGTCACCGCGAGGTTCATTGAGGCCAGGATAGGTGAGATATCTTACAACTTTATCTGCGTCACAATTGCAATTTGTTATTTTAAAAGTATGTTTATCATTAAGGTAAGCCATCACTGATCAACGAGACGTCCAGATTTTCACTACTGGAAGCTATAAAACATCCCATCCTGACGATGTCGAAAGCAGTGAACAGATTCAGAAAACCCACGGACGCGCTGGCCGGAGTCGTACTGGAACCTAACTTGGAACGCAGACTGAGAGATATAGCTATTGCAACTAAAAACACCCGCTTGAACAAAGGATATTATCGAAATCTACTCATGTACGGACCTCCGGGGACTGGAAAAACGTTATTCTCAAAGGTAGGGTATCACATACACTTATCTATTTTAAAAATTGAAGTATTAATACATTGACAATAAATAAATTGTCTATATTTGTTGTCAGAAATTAGCAAAACATTCTGAGATGGAGTACGCGATACTGACGGGCGGCGACGTCGCGCCCATGGGCAAGGGCGCAGTCGCCGCTTTACACAAAGTGTTCGACTGGGCCAACACCAGCAGAAAAGGTAAACACTCATTTTTTATTAAGTAACTGCCGGGACCAGACGTACGTGTTACAGCATTGTCGTGTTAATAATAGTATTATTGGTAGGAAGATATTTAAATAACAAGAAAATTTCAGGTGTCCTACTGTTTATTGATGAGGCGGACGCATTCCTTCGCAAGCGTTCCTCGGAGCGCATCAGTGAAGATCTCAGGGCGGCCTTAAACGCGTTCCTCTACCGAACTTCAGACCAGAGCAGTAGGATAATGTTGGTGCTGGCGTCGAACACTCCGCAGCAGTTCGACTCGGCCATCAACGACAGACTCGACAAGATGATTGAATTCGGTCTCCCGGGATACGAGGAAAGGGAGAGATTGATCCGTCTCTACTTCGACAAGTTCGTGCTGCAGCCAGCTTCCGAGGGGAAGAGGTTAATGTTCTTATTTAAATAACATTTGGTTCGTTTTATAACAAAATATGTGAGCAGCCAACTCGTTACGGAAATCAAAGGTATGTGTGAAGACAAGTAACCGGCGGCGATCAGTTTACATGGATTGATGTTGTCTGGTAACTTCAAATCGGATCTGGATGAAATTCGGCATAGGCATAGGGATTTTGTAAAAAAAAAAATCAAAACTGACATAGTGATATTACGTATATCAACGTTTGTCGGTAGGCGGCTGAGCGTGGAGCAGTTCGACTACGGCGCGCTGTGCAGCAAGCTCGCCGAGCGCACGGCGGGCATGTCGGGCCGCGCGCTGTCCAAGCTGGGCGTGGCGTGGCAGGCCGCCGCCTACGCGTCCGACGAAGGACGCCTCACCCAGCGCATGTGTCTCGATATATGCGACGACGCAGTCGCCGACCATCGCCAGAAGGTAACCACCACATCCAACTGTACCGATCTTTCTCGAAGTAGGCGATAATGCCTTCTTGGAGGTGTTTGAAACCTAGGAGGTGTTGATGTCGGTTTGGGGTCGATGTATCATTTGTAATATCATTTACTCTGTTTAGTATTTTAAATTTCACTAAAATCCACCTACTACATAATAACGTTCACTTACGTAAACATCGTAATAAAAATGCTGGCTTAATCAGCGGTTTTTATTTGAAGCAGTTCTAATTTATAAACTAAAATTAAAGTAATGAAGTTTTGGTTATTAAAAAAATGAGGGGTATTTAAAAAAGATTTGATTTTCAAAAGGGGCGGGTAAAGACATAGGTTGGATAATCATTGAACTATACTTTGAAAAAACGACACCATTTTGAATAAGTTGTAATATTAAAACATTTGTAAAATATCAAATTGTTCACAGATGGAATGGTTGTCGGAGGAGGAGAAATCCCGGACGATGTTGCCCTACCTGCTCGAACTGCCGCCCATCGACAAGAAAACTGAAGGAAACGAAGCCACCGTGACGGAGACAGAAGACCAAAAGGAAACTGCCACAGTTAAAGTGAAATCGGTCTCGAAGAAGACATCAAACAAAAGTAGAGATGTAGAAAAGTGACAGGGGGCTGATGTCACAAACATAACCTCTCGTATGAAACCCACGACCACATACAAGAAAATGAAATACATATATTTAAGCGATCAACAAATGGAAATTATTAAAGAATTATCGCTCAACTTTAAGCATTTAAACGGGAAACATTGAAATTGTTAACTTCACCTGTCCATTTAATGTAATGCAGTTATCAAAAACGTATTCCTAATATTTGTAAGTTTTAATATATATATATTTTAATTCAACAGCCTGTGGCATCGGTGAGATTGTTTTTATTATGATTGCATGTTACATATAGATGTTATGTCAAACAAGAATGTTTTAAAGAATTACTTATTAATGAACACATTTTATTTTATACGATACCAAAATGAACCTTTAAAGTTTTCAGTATACATAGTGAATTGTTTTTCTTACGTAATATAACTTTACCATACTGATTATAGACTATTTTTTATTAATTTATTTTATTCCAATGAAATACGTGAATTTGGTGAACTGTTAATTTTTTATTTTAATTGTTTATTATTTGGGATGAAATGTTACATTACATAGCGAATGTTGTCATTGTGTTATCAGTTTATTGTAGTAGAGTTAATAAATGTAGAAAGTCCATGTTTTTTTTTTCCTTCAACATTACAAACTAGTTCTTGTAAGGGGGTCAAACGAGGAGACTGGCAACGAGCCTTCACAAACGAGCCTAGATTACCACAACATACTGAAACACTAACATGCTCAAGTATATCGTGCTCTGTAAGCAGATACTGTACAAACCGTATAAGAACAGAATGTGTGAGAGCAAACGTCATAAACTTTATACAAACACAAATACACCAAGGATTTTAAAAAATAAAACATTTTTTAGCTGTTTAATAATTTATTTTCGATTGCATTAAATTAAATTAACATCTTTTTAATAATATAATGTTAGCCGGTAAAAACGTACAAAAAGTTAATAGTTCGTTTTTGAACAAATATGATATGTGTTAATATTCAAAAGAAATTTATAAAAATACCTTTATAACGCACGGATTACTTGTTGGTATGAAATTTCGTATTTAATAAGAAAGTGTAGTTTTTTTTTATCAATTAAAAAAAATGAACACATTAGAAAGTGGTACGAGCAGTCGGATTCATTGTCATATATATTTTTCTATAAAAATTTTTTACAAATTATATGCTTATAAAAGTGGTGTGTTAGTCTAGGTGGAGGTGAAGAAGCTGACAGCGTATCAACATTAACTGTTTAATATTTCAAGCAAGTTTCTAATGAAAGTTGAATTTGCTTGTATTTTGTATGCAATCTAACTAAAAGTTTGATATATAATTGTACACAGTGGGTTTCCGCTGCCGAAACACATTCTCACAGTTTTAGCAGTGATTGTATAAATGATAGAACAAATGGTTTTCTAATAGAAGCCTACTTTTATATGAAGAGACTTTATGAAATGCTTTAGGCGGATACAAATGGAGTTTTGTGATATGAAATTTGTTTCGAGTATGGACAAAACATTTATTTCACGTATTGAACATTTTAATAATAACGTAATATTAAACTGCGTTATGCAATCATTACACAGTTAGAAATGGATGGAAAATGAATCATAGTTCGACGGATAGACTGTTAAAATTATTTATTAAGTATAAATTGTAATTGTGTGCCGGAGCCATGAAAGTTTGCGCCGAAAATATTATAAAAAAACATGGCTTGCATTATAAAAGTTAAAAACTATTACTTAAAACGACAGCCTACAGTAAAATTCACGTGTACTTACGTATTATACCATAAAATTACAAAATTATCTTCTTAATACTAATAAAATGTATAAAATAAAAAAAATATTGTACCTCCTTCAAATATCCTCGTCCGCTGGACCAAATACATATAAAATATTTAACTTTTACCTCGATGTTTCCATGTCGACCATTGCTCCCATCGTTAATGGCGCACGCTAACTTACTCGTGTAAATATTAAAAAGTTTTAAAAAGCGATAAATTAATACTAAATGAAATCATTATTCGCATTTATACATTAGTTTGCATTTATAATTAATCAAAAGTTGTATATAATAGTACAATAGACATCAATATGTTTCAAAAAATCTACCAAGGTATATGAGATTCGGGGGAGGTAAACACTAGTGGCTAGTATGCTGTGGACACTAACCTAGATCTAATTTTTAGGATTTAGACAAATTGTAAGGTTTTACGATTCTATAGATCTACTGAACAGTTCCACTGATCTGACGTTTACATCGGTCGATGGCACGGTGATGGCAGTGGAATTTCACGTTCATTATATTGAGAGTTAAATGCACTCCCGATTACTCGGATCGGCTACGATGTCACGGGAGCTGTGTTGGGGGTTTGTTTTGTAGGAAGGCACTTATCGCCGGTAGCGGCCGAGGTAAGCACCGCAGTTGGGGCAGCGGTGATGAACGTCCATGCAACTGTCGATGCAGCACGGGATCAAGCAGCAACCACAAAAACAACTGTAACAAAATCAATAGAACAGTGCCATACAATTCAAGTATTGAAAATTACATTTAATTAGAGTATCAGGCAACACTACGCTAATAAACTATTATTTAATTAAGTCATCGCTAATTACAAGATACACTTTACGTGTAGCGGGTTACCCAAATGGGAACGCTCAACTCTAACTAGCTCGGAGTTAAATTTGTTGAAAGTTTGCAAATTTCAAAACTACGTCGAAGAACTACTGCCTAGGTAGATGTATTCTATCAAGTTATAACACTAAATGAAGCTAAATTATCGCGTTCTACACATGAAGCTGTTTCATGTAGTCGGTACCGAAAGGGTCAAACAGAACTCTAACGACTTTTTTTTTATTCAACACTGTAATTCAATATTTTGGCGATGTATGAAGAAAAAGTTGGATTTAAGGTAAAAAAATGAAAATGAGATCGCAACCAGGACTAATTTTCATCTTGATGAACCTAACGTCTCTCTTACGTCAGTGTTAGACAGAGTTAGAAATAGCGATCCTATACAATTGTCATGTTTAAAATTCGCCGTAAGAATATGCAAGCATGTCGCAATTCGCCACTTTCCAAATTCAAAAGCAAACTTTCTCTTAAACATTGTCATGTACTTTGCACAATCCCCGTAACTTATCCGAAAGAAGTCTAACAACGCTGCCAGATCTGCTTGTCGCTGTCTTCGAACGAACAAGGACGACATTAAATGTCAACACAAATGTTACATCCCTCAGAACCCACAGGTCTAGCTTAATGCCAATATCCAATTAAATAGTAATTTGCTCTAAACTAATTTTCATACCAACAGTAAAGAGAAGGTATTGTCGGGATGATAATGAATTGCTAAACGTCTCAGCGCTAGTCATGTTGTCCTGAATGATGGCAACGTCATACTGGCATGTGTCACCCGCAGCTTGCTACAACGCAAGAACTATAGTTATAATAATTACCTCATCTAATACTATCGCATACAACCTACAAATATCTATAACTTTGAATATTTTTCACAGGTCCGGTGGAGCGAAGTTAATTTCATTGCGCAGCGTTACGCATAAATCAATACTAGCATCCAATCGATTGCTGATTCTCAGCATTTGAGATGCGCGCGGCTATGCACCTGGCCAGCGGGCCACTAACAATGTATGTGCAGTCAGGGCCCATCGCGGTGTTCCACTTACAGAATTGTTTTGTTACTTGCGACCACAAAAAATGCACCCGTTTTTACAAAAAAAAGTGAAGTAGCAGTGAGTTTCGCAATCGTCGCGACAACAGTAAAAAGCAAGCAATCGAAGCGCCAATAGAATAGTTAAGGGTTACGGACTAACGACCCCTAGGGTCACGGGTTCGAATCCCACCATTCGACTATTGTCGTGAACTATTCATAACACAAGCTTTTTCAAGCTTACCCGGAATGGTCACAAGAAATGTCAGTAAATTAACAAAAATCTACTAATATGTATTTAAAAAAAATGAGGCCTGTATCCACTGTCAGACTTTCTTGTACTGACGCAATTAAAAGCTGCGTCTCATTGGTTACTGTTTCCGCGTCGTAGGCTCAGTGCGTACAAAGTGGTCCAACGACTGTAGATCTTAAGGTGGAATACCGCGATGGGCCCTGATTGTACGTCGGACACTGGATACGATATTACGTTGAGGGGCGGGGCTTACTTATATCTCAGTCGGTCTTTCAGAATTGTTATTAGACTAAATTCGAACACAGCAATGTTTTTTTGGTCCTTTTTCTAGGAAAGTCAATTTTAATATATGCCACAGAAGAATTTTGAATTTGGGGGCTGGCAAAGTAGATACAGGCTGGTAAAGGCTGCTGATGGTGATGATGATGATGAAAGTAGATACATAGATGGTCCCTAGGCAAAACTAAACCACCCACGAAATTCCTCCTACACAGCAAATGATAAAACAGTATAGTCTAAACATTAATTATAAACCGAAAAATAAGCCAAACTTAATTATGTACACTGAAAACTCCTTTTTGAAATCTATTATTTATCAGATGTTGAATAGGCTGCATTATGCCCAAACTCATAAATAGTGTGTACTTCACATGTAGTAATGAAACAGTAGTTTAAGAGAAGAGAATTTAATGGATACATGATATTTAAAATACCCACTTTGGGTCACTGCGCCATCGGAGTGAGTAGTAGTAAGTACATGTTATTGAAAATACATTACCCTCTTAGTGTCTAGTAGGGAAAAATTAAAACCAATCACATGTGATGCATATAATGGTGATTATCTATTAATCAAAGTATTTGTAGACTTACCCGCCGAGTGCGATGATAGCCCCTGAGATATATGCAATGATGCCGGGCTTAGTCTGAGTCTCCGAGTCAATCTCTGCCTGACAACTGGGACATATCATGTGGGTGGGCTGAGACCCCACGGGCACCACTGTGGTCACAATTGGTGGACCAGCCGCTACATAAACATTACCATTTATAAGTCAAACTTACACTTAAAAAAGGACATAGTAAAGCTTAAGATCCCTTGCACCCATATCGTACACTGTAAAATGTATCTGCAACATTTGTTAAACAAGCTGTTTACTTTTATGGTGATGTTTGCTACTATTATATTCTGAATAGAGGCATTATATTTGGGTACCATATGGACATATTTTTACGAGTTATATTTCAGCCAAAATACTATATGACGGTCACATGGGTCGGGCAGTAAATATCAAAACTGTTACAAGGTCGAACTAACGTAATAATGCATAAATATGTTAAGAGGTGTTGAAGGGCATCTTATGACAAATATTATAAATGATGCACATACTTGCAGGATATTGTGGTGTGTAGGGACTTGAAGGGCCCACACCTCCCACAGCTTGTGAGTAACTGGGCGGCGCGGCTGGCGGGGGCTGCATCCTCGGACCATTGCCCCATCCATATGGCGGCGGATTACCCATCTTCTCCATTTCGAGCTCTGCAATACAAGTCCCACGTACAAAAACGATCCTACCACAATCAAAGTTTCACCAACGCAAACTTAACATATGATGCAATAAAATCTTAAAGCTATTTTTAGGTATGATTCCATTATAACGCTCTACTATAATTTCTCGACAGTTTTACACAATACAGATCAATGAGATGCATTAAGTCATACCTTGGATGTTTGCTCGAAAATCAATAGCGTAAAATTTCTACTTTAAGTAACGGCCCTTTCAATGTTTTGTTTTAAATGCCCTTATTTAATATTTACCACCGCACAATACACAAGAACACAGCTCGTCAAAAGTCAAATGCTATAGTTTGACAATTGACAGTTCGACTTCCATACTTCATCCCACCGTCCGTCCTCCGCTACACACCACAGAGCGCAGTAACGAAATCCACCGCGTTTCGTATGTATATAATTAGTAAAGAAAACCTTTGTTACAAATCAAAGCCTACATTTTAATACAAAGTAATTTTTCTGTGATTCTTTTTAATATAAAACATAATAATTTCGAATTTTTAATATCATTGTAAATGCATCACGGACAAAAATCTTGTGTAACAGTTAAATTTGACATAACGTATTTATTAACATTTTGTTTCGACAGCTTTTGGGTTTTGATAAAGTTAAAGCATAACTAGGTACCTACTACTTGACGTTTGCAATCTTTCTTAAAGTTTAACACCTTACCTACTCTTTGGTTTGATAATTTGATGTAAAAAAAAGTGAAATTTACACAAAGGTTAATATTGTGTCTTGTTTATTGACAAATAATATAATAATTGTTATTAAATTGTTTGTAAAAGTGCTGATGTACGCTAATTTGAAGTAACTCTAAATATAATTTAATGGTGACTCATTTTTCTTGTTAAAGTTTCCTTATTGAAGATGTCTTCACCACGCCCAAAATCACCTCGAACTCCCGTTTTACCAAAAAAGGAAGATAAGGAAGAATCATTTTGGGATAAAATCGGTACTATTGGCCGAAAGAAGCGCATAAAGGAAGGTAAGTGGTTCTAAATTTAACAATTACGAAACAGGTGTGGGGTATGTATATATAGATTACCTCATTCCACTCTGGACTACTTACACCAGCGTTCATATATTACTTCTGGTTAGGAAAAATGCGAGTTAAATAATTAAATACAATACAAAACTAAAAGTATTCATAGAAATGTCTTGTTGGATATGACCTCATCATGTAAAATTGTCAATGACAAGTATATGTTGATGTTGATTAAAAACATTATTGTGCAGTACAAGATGTTCAAGCTGAGGGGAAGTATGCAATTGATTCACCAGGAAGCCCAACTGCTCCTGAAATTCCTCCCGAGGAGTACAGCCTTCGTAAGTTCAGGTTTTATAATAATAATTCACTAATTTTGATGTCTACAACTTTTCTTTTACATGCTACACCTATAGTTTACCTTACTACCAAGTTTAAGAAGGCAAATCAATTAAAACATAGACATGATAGAATAGATACAAGTAAAAAAAACTCTTCTTTACATAGAAGCCTTGTTGTGTTGTAACTAAGATTAAGTTTTAAAGAAAGGAGTACAAAGTCATGAATATACATTATTTTTCACTATTTGTTTCACTTAGTTTTATAACAAGAGTCGCTTGGATGTCCATTGTGCACTAGGCAAAGGCATTAAGTGAATCTACATAATAACATTCTGTAACACCAAAAATTCATTTTAAATAGAATCCCATAATCCATTGTTGGTAAAGAAAATTAACAAAACGGGTTAAAGAGTTGCAAAGCATAACTGTTCAGATATAATTAATTGGGTGGACTGGACAAAGAAACAGGACATCTGTTGTGATTCATAATATACTGTTTATTTTATCCTTGTACAGTAGGTACTCTGTGAGATAACAAGGTCACTTTGTGAAGTGAACTACACTAGTTCACAAACATTTTAATGTTATAATGGCTATGAGTGAACACAGTGATACAAATTACATTGCAGATGATAATGAAGAAAGGGCAATTATTGAACCTAGATCATTGGAAGATCCCAGGGTCAAAGAATTGATACAAGTGCTAATAGATTGGATCAACAATGAGCTTGCTGTGCAACGAATAATCGTCAAGGATATAAGTGAGGACCTTTACGATGGTCAAGTTTTACAAAAGTTACTTGAGAAGTTGACGGAAACAAAGTTGGATGTGCCCGAGGTCACTCAATCAGAAGAGGGTCAACGTCAGAAATTGGCTATTGTATTGAGAGCTGTTAATAGGGTCAGTATATTGCTTTCATTTAATGTCACAATAATTTGTGTGCTATATGATAACTAATTTAAACAAAACATTGGCATTGTATCAGACAATTAAAATTTGAAACAGGATTTTAAAGCTAGAATTAGTAAAGTAATTCCATTACTGTCTTAAACTTCTTCATTTAATAAATTAAAACATTACATTTTTATTCAAAAAGAATTAGAGATTGTACAATTCAATTAAAACTGCACAAAATCAGTTACATTCTTCTATTAAGAGGATGTGACTTATACAAATGGTCTAGGAACATTGTCAATAATAGATACATTTTAATCTTTTAAATTAATTCCATGGCATTTTTTAAATTCGTTGTGAAGAGAACATAACTAAACATATCTTCCATAAATTCAATAAATATGAAAGGGCAAATTTATATTTTAGGTGCTCTTTGGAACATCGAAACCTGCCCAAAAGTGGAGTGTGGATTCAGTGCACTCAAAGAATGTGGTGTCTATTTTACATCTGTTAGTGGCCTTAGCGCGTCACTTCCGCGCGCCCGTGCGTCTACCGGAAAACGTCAGCGTCACCGTAGTTGTTGTGAAGAAAGATGCACCCAACCAACTATCGCATAGGTGATATATAGCATTGTATTAAAATATGCATTTTATAATAACTCCAAACTCACCTTTCATTTTTTCTCTCCTTAACAAAATTAAACGAGTCGATAGAAGAGGCAAAAAAAATGTCAACTAAATTTACACATTCACTTCGCTTCACATACTAATATAATTATGTAAATCTATTACAATAATTTTCCAGGACATTCATAGAAGATATAACAACAACTTACGATGATTTGGGAATGAAGTGCGAGAGGGATGCGTTTGACGCACTGTTTGATCATGCACCAGACAAGTTGCAAGTTGTCAAAAAGGTAATGAGACTTTTGTGGTACACGCTCTTACAGAATCTCCCCAATCCGCAGTATCTGTGGACAATATTGCCATCTCCATTTTTCACAAATAGATGAAGACAGCAACATATGTTGGAGTGCTGTTTATGAATGTTTTTCTATAAAATTACCTGTTTCCAGTCGCTGATAACGTTCGTAAACAAACACCTCAGTAAAGTGAATCTAGAGGTGATCGACTTGGATACACAGTTCCATGATGGTGTTTTCTTGTGCCTGTTGATGGGTCTGCTAGAAGGTTTCTTTGTGCCGCTGTACGACTTCCACTTGACCCCTCAGGACTTTGATCAGAAAGTCCACAATGTAACGTTTGCATTTGAACTGATGCAAGATGTGGACCTTGCGAAGCCGAAGGCCAGACCGGAAGGTAATATTTTCTCTTGATTACTTGTTGTTTGTTGTACGTTTTCAACTCGTATAATAAATTCTGTTGTCTTGTTGTCGTGTATACTTTAAGTAATTCCATCTTGCTAAAATTCTCCATTCAACAATTTTATTATGTAATCGCAATACAAATTGAATCTTTATCATTTCAGATATCGTGAATCTCGACCTCAAATCAACCTTGCGAGTTCTTTACAATCTATTCACTAAATACAAAAATATGTCTTAACTACCCCGGACAAGATCTGATGGTCAAATTATTAATTCTTTTAACAACTAAGTTAGTTTTATTCTTACTAAACAATTGTGTAGATGCCACTTTTGTTGTATGCCGGATATTAAATTAATTTAAATCATAGTTATTTGACATATCCAACTAGGATTTTATTGTTTAATATGAAAATTAAATCTGGTTAAATTTTAGTTATAACTTCATAACGTATTTGAAATTTTGTTAACTAGTATTTCTTTATTGTTTGTGAGCATTAAATAAGATAAAAAGTTAATAGAGTATTCTTTATTATATCTATTAAATAATTCAGTGTTATGGGGTTAAGTATATTTAAAAAAAATTATATTTGACAGCTGGGTTTGTAATGCGGACACCCAGAAGTAAATTGTAGAAAGTGTAATATCATGTCTTTTAACAAATGTGTGCTGTATTGCCATTATTATTTTTAACAAGTTTAATATATGATTATTTCTAATAACTCAGTTGTTTTATTGCAATCCTAACCACAAGTCTCCGCTGTGTAATTTTTTTCTTTCAAACAGAATGTGAGAAGAGAAAGTAAGTGTAAGCCAAACAATAAGTTAACAGTTACAAGAATTTAATGACTTATAAACCAAATATACTCAAACAGATCGCACATTACGATCGGCCTCCTTCATATGTTTTACGCAACTTACAACAGTACAACCTTATGAGCGTACATTTTGGTTCTTAATCTATGAATAAATGTTTATAAATTTTAAATATTTTATACAAAGTGACAAATTTATCTGCCGTATCATCTGATGGACATTTAAACTAAATCATGATGGAGCAGAAGATCCACGTCAATAACAAATAGTGACCTTGGGTGGCAAGATCCTTGTTGCACCGTAGCCTGCGTTTAATTTATCATGTTTTACATATTTTCTGACAGAATTAAGCGAAAGCGGCGCGCATCTGAGACCTTCTATATCATAGAGAAGGCCTTTACAAGTTGCAAGAAGTTTGTTTCTAAGATTTACTGTTCAGAGTTATCGAGACATTTATGTTGTAAGATTGTTAAGTTAATTGACATAAATAAGTATATACAATAACTCTGTTCACTAATCCCATCATTGGTAAACATATAGGTTCAATGAGGTGCTAGGGTTCAATGAAATTCAATATGTAATCTGATCAGTTCTTTTTATATTCATTGAAAGAAATATAATTTATATATAAATACAATTGAATTAATCAAAAAAAATTATAGAATTCACAATGTTAACTTTGACAAAGTTAACTGTGAAACAATAAACAAAAAAATAGTGCTGCACTTATTTTAAACAAAAATAAATGTAAATAGAAAAATGTACATTTAAAATGATCATTCAATTTTTTGCTTAATATAAATATACATATATTAGCAAAGAAAAATAATTTATTTTCATTAATAACAAGCAGATACATGATACATGCAATCTAAAATACTGAAAATAAAAAAAAATCTTCTCTGAAACACAATATTTCAGTTAAACATGCAATAAAAAGAAATTTCAATTAAATGATTGCATGCCACAGTACTTTGTAATTGTAATTATTTTTATCTATCACTTCGACCTAAAAGTTCAGGAATCATTTAGAATTATCATTAAAAAAAAACCATCAAAAACAAATAATGGCTCGCCTCTGTATCATACACATTCACTGATTTACTGTTCATTCAAATGACACACTTGCCAGTTATGTTCACTATAAATTAGTCTTCTTAACGCACATTACTTTTGCGCACCGCTCTTCTGATTTTTCTAGCGGGAGTTTGTTGCGCTGGTGAACTACCTATATTGAACTGTGGCACACATTGGTTTACAGATAATTTTGTTAGAGGGGATTGCAGCTGCATTGGCGCCATATGTTGCGAATCCATCGCCCGCATTGGTGGTGGCGAACTCATCATTTCAACTGGCGATGTACTCATGGTTTGCATTGGCTGGGCTTGCATCGTCGGCCGAAAAATAGGCTGTGGCTGCAACATTGACATAATACCATTACACATTAGCACAGACCTATTCTGTGGTGCTACTACGCACAACCTACCAAAGTTTTAAAAGTTGTATTTTTATTTAGGCAATGCATCGGTAACAAACATACGGAACATAGATTTCTTAAAAATTGAAGCCTGTTTCTGAATTGTATGTTGGTAATATAATAGTGAGCCGATGATGATGATGAATATGTACCTGTTTTCAAGCAGATATAGGTAAAAGATAATTTTCTCACCTGTCCGAAGGTAAAGGTGGGTGTTAGGGCGGGCTGCTCAGAAGATGGTGTGCCAAACACAAAGCCCGTATGATGACTCTTTTGTGAGTAGTCAAGTAAGACGTTCTTTTGATACGAGCCTGAGCCAAATTCAGTATCTTGCGGTTTTGCCGGTAAAAATAATGTAGTGGGAATGGAGTCAATTTTAGGGTCTGGCGCATTCTCATTACTGAATAAACCATCCCGTCTGGGTATTTGGTGTTCAGGTGGGTTTGGTATCTCGGAAAGGTTCGGAACTTCATTGGCGCTAGGATCAATTATTGTCTCACGATCGTAATTGGTGAGGTCAATGACTACATCACTACATTCGCTAGATACAGTATTCTCGTCTGATGTAGATTGAATAGGATTAGGTATTAATTTGGCTGCTGGGACGGAGGGTGGGAGAGGACAGTCAGATGACTGAACGGCCAGTGGGATTGCATTGTCTTTTTCTGTCGCCTTTTGGGGAAGTAACGAATTTGGACAATCTAATTTTTGTTTTGATATGCCGGTTCGAAAAGCACTGGTGTCTTGCAAACCAAAATTGAACCTTTGGCTTGGGGTATCCTTTGAATCCTCAGGTTGAGGGCAGCGACTACAACAGCATATGCATGTAACCCGCCTGTTAGGGTTCTTACACAAACATATTTGACAGTTCCAGGTGTTTTTGGGCACAAGAGGGCACAATTCGCTTTGTTCTGTCGCTTTAATCATGCTAGAATATGATTTTGTCGAAGGTTCAGTCACTTCCACTACAGTTTTGATTTCTTTGCAACTGAAACAAAATTAGTCATTATTTTTTCTTATTACAGAGAATATAATTGCATTGCTGTAGCATCTACATTACATACTGCGTCTCACCTGGCATTTGTGGTAGCATCGCTTTGTATAAATTTACTTGGCTCCGGCAGCTCTTCAATTGCAGTACTGGAATGGAGATTAAATTTGTATAAGTTCAGTTAATATCAAATAAAACACCACAAAATGTTACATTTTAAATTTCACCATGATGCAAGACTTAAAACAAGTGACCACAGAGCGTGTATTGGGGGAACTACAGTTGGGTGTCACCATCAGTAACAAAATTGTTTATAAACTTGTATTTCAAAATAACTATCAAATTGGAGCGGGATTATTTATGTTACCGTTCATAAGGCAATGTTCTACTTCCATCAATTGGTCGGGCACTTTTCGAATTATTTTTCACGGACATCATATTCGCTTGGGAAGACAAATTAAAATCTCTGGTTTTGTATGCTGGAAATACAAAAAAAATATATTTATATAATTTAATTAAAGAAAAATGTTAAAGAAACATTAATATATACTTACGTCTTGTGCGAACATTCGACCTGTTTTCATACTTCGCAACAATTGTCCTGATATAGCCACTACCACCCATGTTACCGTTTGTTTTATTTTTCTCGATAGAAGGGCCTTGTGCTGTCCAGTCTATATCTTTAATTTCATTTGTTCTATTTACACTTTCAAGGGAAGACACTACAAAAAAAAATCGAATTATTTATAAAATTTTTGCATTTACACAATATGTTTTTGTTGCGAAAATGAACAGTTGTATAAAAAAAAAGGTGTTGAATTAAAAAAAAAATAAACTCATACCTGATGATACAATGATGCGCCGTATTGAACGTTCCTGGAAACAATACGGTGATGTGTGTACACTTGAATCATTTGGATGCATGTTTAATTTTGGTAATTCGGTTGCATTATCATTTGCATCAGCCTAAAGTATATTTTAAAAATAATTAATTTCTATCAAAGTAATTTAAGTTTACCAGAACAAGTAACATATTTTAAAGTAAGCATATTTTTTTATTTAATCTATTGATAGTTAACATATATGAAATATCATAGAGTGGACGAACATTGCCAGCGTGGAAAGTCTATTTAGCTTGGTACAGAATCAGGAAAAGATCGCTGAGCTGATGGCCAACCTCCATTAGTGGGGAGGCACCAGGAGAGAGAGATAAGTTTTATTACAATGTATATTCTTGGCAACAAATATTTGTAAACTAAATAAATAATTTTATCGACCACATAGATTAAAAAAAAAAATTTAAAACCACTATACTTACATGTGTTCCTTCAGCGGCTGTAAAAAAAAATTAAAACACTATGATATAAATTCAATTGAATATTGAGGACACTCGACTAATCATAACATAAAAAAAGAAAAACTTGCCTCTATTCGAATCACTTGAATAAAATTCATGTGTGTCTTCCATGTCTTCATGCCCGAGTCCCCTGTCTTCAAACAACTGCAAATATGATTTACAATTGAAGTGGAAGGTTATACAGCACAATTACATGGAAAGTAGGAATTGGTAATTAAAACATTATTTAAAAGGCTCATAACAGATTAATGGCAAATACTAAACTCCTATATACCTTTGAAAAAAGAAGACAATAATCCTCTCTATTAATATACAAAGTGAAGACTTCTTAACGCTTTATAAGGAAATCCTTGGATTGAGCACCTACTCATATTTGAATATATAAGTCAAATTACACAGTTGCCTACATAATAAAAAACATCAAGTCACAAATTTCAAAGTAACAACTGTAGTTGTCAGCTCAAAGAGGCTAATAAGGGTAAGAATCCCATTTCGTAAGAAAATTATATTAGTACTTACATTGATTTTTAAATTCCCATGTGAAAATTTGTTTTTTTTTGCTGGTGGATCCATGTGGACTTCACCAGAGCCTTGCTCAGGGTCTTGTTCAGAGTCTTGCACAGATTTCGTGTCGTTTGGACTACTTGATATATTAATTTTTGAATACCAGGATTTCAGTTGGCGCGGAATTAACATTGACATCTTGCCAAGAAAGCTTGCAAAGGGCTGGAAACAATAACATATACTACATACACCTAAGTTTAACTTCTATCATATTTTTGAGTTTGAACCACGTGCAGTAATCCAGTTTTAACACTAATAGCGCTATAATTGCTTATCATATCATACAACATTAGATCAAGTCTTAAACGTCTAGACGTTGAAATGCGCAATGTCGCACATAACCTTAACACACATCTTATTAACGTACCGCGTTCGTCGTCGACTCGGCATGTTTCCTCTTTCTTGTTTGACTATTATCGCTAGAGCCCTGGGACATTTTCTAGCACTCCTCAGTGTCACCTTCTGATAACTGTTACCTGTAACCAAAAAATCAGTTAATCTTACTGTTGGTGAGCATTAACATTTTAAATTCATAACGAATACTACGGTAAATATATAAAATACATCGTAGACAATATTTGTAATATAAAAATAGCATAAAAGTAATCACTTCTAATATGCTTTATGTAGGCCACACACAACAAACGGAACGGTGACAAGAACAACTTACAGCAGTGCGAATGGGAAATGAATGCGAATGGTCGAGTTAGACCTGTGTCGATCGTGAGACCTCGATAGATTATAAAATTGACAGATACAAATATGTCATAACAAAAATGGGATTTATTAAAAAAAACGTAATTTTTTTATGCTCTTATTTTAAAAGTTAAAGCAGTTTTTTTAGGTTGATGCTGGATTAATTGGTAATTAGCTGGAAAAAAGAAAGAATATGTTGAATCGCTTATAGAAAACAACGTGTAACGTTATTATCCTGTACTAATCTGAATTTAATCAATAACTAATATTAAAAGAAAATATCTTTTTGCCGTTTGACAGTTGACATTTCAAAACCTTCAAGATGACAAGAGACAACAAACAGAACAAATTTTCAGCAGCCGAAAAAAAACACCAGATGAATTCGAGAGTTCCCGCGCTTTTTTCTTTTTTTTTAATTCCAGCGATTGCCCAGTTATAGTCCGAGCTTCAGCGACTGAAACGACATTTTTAGTGCTGCCACATTTTTTAAATAGCCATGTGCTAAGGGCACTACCGAAAAAACGCTAATAAAATCAATTTAGTTTTCATATGAACCTAATAAATTATAGTGTAAAATTGTAAATGTTCTTTAAGACGTAATATTCAATTTGAGCACTTACATATAACCAAATATTATGACAAACCATATAAAACTAGATATAAATGTATTTTCATCACTTATCATCATCATCATCATGACATTACAGTCGATTAAGTAAGGTAAATGTTTTTTTTTTGTTATATATACAGTTTTGTTTTTATCTTATTTGTGAATGCTGTATTTGCCTGTAAGACAATTATTTTGATGCTGTAGTTAAGAGTCGATATCTGTGTGATGGCGTTTGAACATATTTTGTTGGTAAATCTGAATAAATTGATAAATCAAATTCCGATCACGTAAAATTAACGTCTAAAAAATGTTCAGAATCATCAGACTCGACACTTATTTCTATTCTAAATTTTTCGGTAACGTTGTCAGCTATAAGAAGTAGTTGAAACATTGCATCTTAATATTTTAGTACATTTGCTATACAGTCTTACTTATTTTTAATCATACCCATCCTTGATTCCATTTATCTGCTAATTGTTTAAGTTCAATAGATATCTCATATCGCATGTTTTTGTTAATTTACAGTAGTTCTATTACACTATTATTACTGAAAAGCGTAAAAAAAATTTTTTTATAAACTGTACATATTTTGACACTTGATATTTAGTAGACATTGACATTACTGACAAATTAAAAATTTGAGGTTTGGCGGCAATTGGCAAGTTGCAAACAAGTACACAAGTTACACAGCGCCGTTTTGCGTACAGCAGAGTGGTTGTGACCGTAATTCTAATGTTAACCGAAATTCTAATGTAACGAAATACTCTGAGAAATTGCGGGATATTTATTAAAGTCGGCATTAACTTACAGAATAACGAATATAATGGATAGTTTTTCAAGTAAGGATTCGTGTAGTGTGGTGAGTACTTTTACGATGTAACGATTTATGATGTAATTATTAAAAAAAAATGTTATGTGCAAAATTCTTCTAACATTTACATTCTCTGATAATTTGTTATACTTGACTTCTTTTAAGTTTTAATTCACTATTTTATATTATGACATGCTTTTATGCGTGATTTCGCGTGCGCGGGATTAAAAAAGTACAGTAAATAGTATAGTAGTACTATGCATTGTTCTCACCGCTATTCTACATATAAACCAAATTTCGTCTAGATCATGTGCCAGTACTCATCCATCCCTACATACTTTCGGGTTTATTATATTAGTAAGAGCTGAAGTATGTACATATTTCAGTAGGTAGTAAGTAAACAGTTATGTAGACAGTGCATATTAGAATACATTTTTGACACAATTGTAGAATTTTTAATGATGGAAACCTTGTTCATTGAGCAAGTGCTGTCTGTCCTATGGTGTTGTCAATATTTCTGCGTGACAAAAGCCACAAAATGACAGAGAATCTTGAGCTTCTCTTATATTAGATATACCTCGCATACGCACATACTGTTTGTATAACATAGTAATTTTATTAAAACATTATTATCATGTTTAGGTTATTGCGAGGAAACCGTGGTACAAATATATAACAGTGGAGCCATTGATGTTTTTTTACATGCTGGCCTTCATGATAACTAATGTAATTGAACAAACATTCTACGTGTTTAAAGCATGCACCGTGAACCATGGCTACAGCCAGGATATATGTTACAACATAAGTCAACATCAAGATATCAAAATTGAGGTTCAGGTGAGAAATATAAATGGTTTTGCTTTTTTACACTTTTACAAATATTACCGTTTTTGTCAAAATTTAATGAGTAAAATGCCACAAAATGTTCATCATCATCAGCTCACTATACGTCCCCACCGAGGGGCTCGGAGCCTACCCTATTATTAGGGGGTGACTAGGCCA
>JAODUI010000025.1:8141195-8153849 GCA_027563995.1 Papilio gigon
TCCTCGCCGTGTTTTTTTTTCTGTTCGAAACGTATCACCTCCGCGCTTAGCTGATTCTGATAGTCAATACATACACTTGTTTATTTTTAATAAATTGGAAATAGGTTTTATATTAATATCGTCCACTGTGTTAAATTTTTTATTATTAATTTAACTAAGATACCTTATATGTACTCGATGGTTTGTGACCAACATCACCATCATCAGCACCGGCCTTTGAATGCTTAATACGTTACATTTATGTTCAATTTAATTGTATGAAAAACATACGATATCAATTATAAAATAAAATATACACAATATGAAGGTATTTTTCTTTTAACCAAGATTTTTAGGGATTGGAGAAATATTTCATATGTTAATTTGTTAACATCATTAATTTTCTGTTTCTTTTCACTATTAAAATAAAAGATAAACAGTTGACAAACCTGACTTGCGTGTTAGAAATTAAGGGAATTTCTTTAAAATTCAATTAACGTTTTTTTGTATTGTTTTCGTGACAACTAACAATACGCACTAATTGAAGCTGTCGTAAAATTTATGTACAATTTCAGTCACACATGCACTGGCAAATAATGTAATTTGCTTCTCATATAGGAACGAATAATGTACAGATCATTCATTGGCAGTTCGGGTGCCATTGTATCACGTTACAGATCCGGGTTTACCCGAAAGAAAATAATTTCTCACTACATATTTAATTGCAATGTGAACGACAATGATAGTACATTGGAAAGACTAGGAAATTATTGTCCTCGACTGAACATGCGAGAAATGAACTGTCATCCACATCCACACAATAACGCATGGGAAGCTAGAGCACCAATTGTTATATTACAATTGGTAGAAATGAGCTTGAACTTTTAAGATTGTTAGCAATTATTGGCACACGATAACATTTGCAACACCGAGAAAAATATTTAATACAGATTCCTCCATTCCCTTTCATTTCTCTCTGCAGGAAACAATATTCATCTATGTTTCTTTTCCTCCAAGTTCTGCAAAATTATTAAAACAGCGTTATCTTTGTCGTGGTCTTGTTTTGCACATCGGTTTGTATAATTTTGACATTTGATTTGTGCGTTTAAATCATCCCAACTGATACTAAATCGGAGAGTTTTATTTAAAAAAAAGCAGACCTTCTAAGACCGTTATAAATCACACTTATTTCGTCATGTTTATACCATATTAATATCGTAATAGCTAGAAAAAGAAATGTAGCTATTCTCGTAGCTTGAAAATTATTTAATGTAGCTTTTAGTTATTGTTCAACACAACAAGTCAACTTTACGAAATTACTTCGATACTCAAAAAGTCGTCATTGCGATTTACAGTGTTCTTAATGAGACCCTACTTTAGTTGAATAGCGTTGCGCTACCAAACGAGGAAAGGTTTAGTCGTTTCGCATACTTTTATATAATCTCTTGTGAATCCGTTCAGCAGAATAAAATATATGGAGTATTTTCGAAATGAGATTATTTAGCGACGACGACGACAGCGGATATCGAAGTTCTTTTGACCTTAATCTGTGCACTTTTCTTTCTATGGTGGTAAGTTTTCAAATTAATACGACCCTCGCCCGGTGCCGATTGGTACAAGATTGATATAGATGTAATGATACCAACACGACAGACAATAGATGCTCTCATTGTGTATTTACAATATTTTTGTTGTCCTTTCAAATTGTCATTATGATCTTAATTATATTGATGCATCCTTTTGCGTTGTTAACAATCATATATGTCACCGTAAAATTAAACATAGTAATCAATAAGTTTGATGTCTACACAAATTGAAGAAAATCTTGGTTTATTTAATGAACAATTCTTGTGATAGACTATAGAGATTAGATGTATTAAATTATTGTGTTTCAAACTTTCTTTTTTTCTTTGCAGTTATAAATCTATTGACGAGAGGATCATATTCGAAATACATGACATTCGACAAAGGTAAATTATTTCAATATGTTATTCCCATTTGTACCGTGTGTTTCAACTGTCACCTCATATCACCATCTTTCATTCTTTTTTTTTACACGAATAGAAAGGAAGTTTATTTACAAGAAAGTCCAAAAGGGTTAAACGGATCTGGATGTAATTTAGCACACAATTACATTACTATCCGGGATAGCGTATAGGCTGCTTTTTATTATGTTTTTTTTTAATATTCGCGAGGACGTAGTCACTGGCAGTGGCTGATAGCTTGTTACCTACACTTACGAAAGTGTGAAGTGTTTCCTAACGTTCGACTTAACCTTGCTAGACTGGACGTTTCTAAAACGGTATTTTAATAAACTATTAATTTGTTTTTGTTACATTTAAAGTTAACTGAAAATATTAAGATTATTTAAATTGTAATTTACAATTTATTATTACATTACTTTTCGTCGTCGTTCGATGCAAACATTTTTTTTTTTATGTATTTAATGTATGTCAATTGCTTTCTTTTACTTAAGCAATATGATAGTTGATTCAAGCTATATGAAATCCACGCAACAATATTATAATGGAAACCTATGAGTCACATCTTGTTGACCCTGTACACCGATGTAAAACAGATTGATCGCTCATAGAATTTGAATAAACGACTAGGTAATTTCATTGTACCGTTCCTTTGTTCTTATACATTTTTAAGGTATGTATTTAAACATAAAGTTTAAACATCCCGTATCCTAGAAGGGAAGACAAAGATTAAGCATTACCATTTGACGCAACCAATGTATACTATATTCGCTTCATCATTATACCGAGGCATTTATGTATCGAAAATTTAATTATAAAATTATTACATATTTAACATTAATGTTTTAAGAAGGTAATATGTGAATTAATAACGCCTAAAAAACTATTCAACGATTGCAGTAAGCAAAATAAATCTATTCAACAACTAAATCTGTTATTTGTTACATAACTCGTAAGCACCAGTTTTCCTGATATTTTTACCCGAAGAAACTTCTCTTGTGCATTGTGACACATCTGAGAACGAACACAATCGACACAAAAAATAACTAGCTTCCATTTCAGAAGGATTGTAGTCGTGTCAGAATGCGCTATAGTAATAAATCTGTTGTTATATTTTATGCAAAGTTTATATGACTGACATCTGATTAAGATAATGTTAACGAAAAAAAAAAATCGAATCCAACCTTTAATGTAATGTGGCATTGTTGATAAATTTAGTATTTTTATAAGTTCTAAAAGTGCTGTTTCATACGCGGTCAGCGCCTGTGGTCCCGTGACAAATAGAAACTGTTTTTACACGTTACAAGTTATCTATGTTAGAGGATTTTACTCACAATTTATTATTTTATCATCATCATCAAAAATGTTATTAATGTTTACACCTTGGTGCCTATGTTATTTTATCCAAGTGAAATGTCTATCAATATCCCTATCAAGCTAATGCTATATGCTACTGTTTAC
This sequence comes from Papilio gigon, assembly GCA_027563995.1. Lineage (NCBI taxonomy): Eukaryota > Metazoa > Arthropoda > Insecta > Lepidoptera > Papilionidae > Papilio > Papilio gigon. The sequence continues at coordinate 8,144,618 of JAODUI010000025.1, forward strand.
TTAAAAAAATCGATTTCTGTAGCGATGATTGTAAGAGTAATAAAGCCTCACGGCAGCCGCGCGTTTATTCTGCAAGTGGATAAAACAGACCACTTTTGAGTGCAGTCTGCTACATAAAATATTCCCAGACACGCTCACCCTCAAGCAACCGTCCGTCCGTTGCTAGCGAGGACTTTACTGGATCGTCCGCCGAGCCTTTTTAATGATATTCGGCATAAATTTATCTCCCACAATTGCAAGTGATTACATCAATCTTAGTACATTAATAAACAAATATTTAACTAATTAATACGATTAAATCAAGCTCATGAATATTATTTTTTGATATCATGTTACCCAAAAACGTAATGTATAATCATTTAATAGACGTCGAAATTAACTATAACATTAAGTAATATATGAACATAAAGTCGTGCTAATTTTGTGAATAGTTTGCGATTAATTACACCGAAACAAGGAGTGTACTAGGCACTCCCAATCGTTCCCGGAGCGACTCCCAGCCCTGTAACGTTTCATTATTAATTCGCTTTGTTAACTTGGTAACGTGAAATTTCAAATGACATGGAAACCGGGAATGCCAACTTTTAATTAAATGCGTCGCGTATGTATGAAACGATTTGGACCTGGCAACGACTTTGCGCTTACATTACGGAGAAGCACATACCATGTTTTAATACTTATTTGTTATACACCAATGTAGATTATTTAGAAGGCAATATACGACGGGACAATCGATATAGAAAAAATATGTATAAATTTAGTTTAGAATAGAATAATGCGAGTTTACCCCAAAGAATGCATTTTTTTTCTTTTTTCCAGTTGTCAAAGCCAGCGCTGGTCGCAATTTGGCTCCAAATACGAAATACACATAGAAAGTCGAGGTAAGTTTTCTTAGAGATTTTGTTTATTGGCTGAATGCGCGTTCCAACGTGAACCATGTTCATAGCTCCAATCTACCGATGAATAATTTATTATGAGAAGCAGTTCAGTTCAAAGAGTGTCTATAATTTATAACTTTCCTTTATATTATCAGAGTTAAAATATTGAAGTACAGTTTTACATCTTAATGTATTCTCCAAATGTATTCATTGATCAACTATGTGGTTCAGTTGTAAAGTTCCTTTGTTACTGTTCACGTCACAATGTTCTACTTTTAAAATTAATTTTGGTAATAAAATGAATGCGCATTTAGACCAAGAGATTCTTTCGATCCTTATTATCGCTTCTCGGTAGATTAATTATGACTTTATTATTTTGGGGGCTTCGAATATTTGGTGCTTACATGTTCGCGTCCATATCACCATGTCATTATTTTAAATACATCGACATCCATATTAGTTATTGAATTTATTTTTTTAAACATTATTTTGCTAAAGTATAGTAATCGTTTAAACTATTAAAACTTTCGTGAGACATTTCACTAAACTACTAATAAAAACGACTTAACTCACGTGTAGATCGGTGTAGGTTGAAGGACTCCCGACGAGTCCAAAACTAGTCGGTACCTACACCGATCTACCCGTGAGTTAAGCCGTTTTTATTAGTAGTTTATAGTAATCGTGTTGCAACGGCGTACACAGTTAAATTATATTTTTATACGGATTTGAGTTAAAATATTCTCTAGATTGCAATGCAAATAAAAATTGCTATCAGTACAGAATATAAACATTGTACGAAAATAATAAGGACCAATAGATAGGATGGTACTAACTAAACTGTAATTCGCGACTTATTACCTTGGTTACACATGGTAACTATGGTAACCATGATAACACACTGGTCCGTGAACTGACATCTGCATTTGTCATCATAAATTGAAGACAAATGCGTTTTGAGACTTTTGTTTGCGACGTCATCTTTATAAGAAGTTACGTCAAACATGTAATGTCTGAAAGTTTACAACTATCAAAACGTAACCGCAGTGATGCCGGTGTAATAACATTTATACTGAGACATTTTCGTTTCCTTCTCAAGAGATTTGCATAATGATTTTAAACTAGAGAAAACTAGTCAGAAATACTGCACCGTCGCTGTTATAGACTGCTTGTTTAAATGTAATTTTGTAGTAATTACTAAGGGTTATATTAAGCGGTTGTTTAAAGCACTTGTTTACGGCGCACTATTTTTAGGCTAAGTAACGTGAATCAGTTTAGAAACAAGAGCCCTTTTGCTCTCCAGTGGGATGTATGAAGCTTTCCCTCGCGTCTTGAATCACTTGAAATCACTTCTTAGTTCAATAAGTGGTCCATTATATGTATATTTATATTCCATTATTAACCAACTCCCAAAACCTTAATATAATATCGCACTAAAATCTTTAATAATTACAGTTAAAGCAAAATCTATGTTACTACTCTAAAGGCAAACGTTTAGATGTTTGAATGGATGTTCGTTATGAGGTATTTCCAGACCAACTCAATGTATCTCTCTAAAATCTGGCACAGACGTAGATCATGCTATAGAAACACATATAATCTACTTTTTTTTTTTTAATTTCATGTGAAAGGAATTTCGGGCGACAGGTGCTCTTAACAAAAAATAATTTCATTAAATTACTTCATACTTTCAACTTGATACAAAATCATACATTATTTCACTGTAATGATGTATTTTTCAATCGTTTCCCATTAGTTAATTACTTTTATTCTAGCGATAACATAATTAACATAAAAATGTCTCCGTGGCATTATTACTTTACATATTTTCACAACTAATTAATAACCAGTTAATAAAAAAAAAACAAATTAGCTGTAGTCAATAACACGAAATAATATCCGAGTTCTTTTATATAGTAGTACATTCGTAAATACGCGTTCATGAATGTGGTAGAAATAATTCACATAGTTATTATTTACGTAAAAATGAGAGCGTCGGTGGCGCAGTTGTTAAGTGCTTGGCCGGACCAGACCGTACTCGACATTGTCCAGGTTCGATCCCCGCCATGTACCAATGTGTTTTTCAGTTTTCGAATTGCGCATGTACATTGTCCGACTCTAGTTCGGTGAAGGAAAACATCGTGATGCAACCTGCACATATAGGCAAAGAAATTCAAAGATATGTGTGAAGTCAATCGACACGCACTGAGCCAGCGTGGTTGACTATGGCCTAGTCACCTCTAATAATAGAAAGGGTAGGCTCCTGAGCCCCTCGGTGGGGGACGTTTAATGAGCTGATGATGAGGTAAAAATATGTCGTCCAAGTTCAAAGGGTCCACATTTTAACGTCAGAAAATTAGCTTTTCTTTGATTTGTATTTGGAAAATTAAGCTTATATTCGGTTTGGTATCGTGATCGCTACTTTGGTGACAGGTTAATGGAGTGTTCCAGCCACTCCCAAGTAGTCGGAGAGTAAGCGCTCATTTATGTGTCCCTGTACTAATTTTATAAATAACATTATACCTCTTTAATTGTAATTAATTTGAAACTATATCGAATTATATATGTCCGATTATCATAGTACTGCATAATATACTCGTAAATAACTCATCAACCAACACCAGCCCATTATTGGCTTCGTAGGATAGGTCTCCCGAATATAAACTGTCAATATAATTTCTAACAAATTTAGTTAAAAGCAATGCCACGGAAAATTTGATGCATAACTAAATAAAAAAAAAATCAGGCAACGACAGCGTAATAACGAACAAATTATGAAGTGCTCAGACGCGTAAATAATTTTCATCAAGTTCCGCGAGACCTCTGGATGCAATCGTATTAAAAAATAATCTTTGCAACGAGTTTTCCGAGATTTTAAAGGAAGGAAAGCTCGCCGAGGCAACGTCTATGTATACGTACGTACGTAGAGTTCATTATTCAAAATCAATTCGTCTCTGGTGGCTGGTGCTGCGCTTTGATCATTCATATCTGAGCTCAAAGCGCTGCAGAAATTATATTAAAATCAAATTGAAAAGGTTCCATTATGATCTACGAGCGATTCATTGCACCAGCACTTTTGTTTGTATTGATTTTAATATGCTTTTTATAGTATTTCGTCGATTTATATTTGATACAAATAAAATCTAGATTTCGATTAAAATTTGTTACAAAAATCGATCGACGTGTCGAAATCAAATAGTAAGTAATGGTAATAAAAATATAATAATATATAGAAGAGAAGTAACAGCTGTTTGCTGGGTTTCAGGAGTGAATGTTTATTTACCAGCGTAATTAGCAAGATGACGATTAATATTAGCTATTTTTATGCTGATATATTAATTATTTAATCGATGACCGAGATCTAAAGTCGCCGACGTTACACTTCGTGTGAAGTTGATGACTCTTGACCCGTTATACTGGTCATTTGTCAATAACCCTACAGCGGGAGTGGCCGACCGATCGATCGTCGAAAATACAACATAATTGTATACCGAATTACGTAATTGTTAGATCGCTGAAGCGCTTCGCCATTAAGTAGTACGTCTTGGCTCTAATCAATTGGCCACCCCTGCTCCACACATAATAAGGCACTTTTGCTACCTAGATACACTGGCAAATATGGTTAATACAGTGGATCCATACGGTCAGGGCTAAATGAGTTTTGAAATAGCATTATAAACCATTGATCGGATTGTGAAAAAAAACATTCTTATGTGCCGACGACCCCCGCGAGGGTATGTTTCGATGCATGTCAATTTATACGATATAATTCAAGTTATATTCCTTAGTGACATATAATTGTCATTGAACATCGGCAAATTATAGATATTATGTATATATTTCAATATTGATTTGAACGATGTTTGGGGAGCGGCTCCAGCTATTGTCTTAACAAGTCTCGAAAAGTTTTCGCGAATTTATACTGAAGTACAAAATTATTGGTAATAGAGATTAGGTACGTGATATTTAGCGTATTGGTTGAACTATTTATTGATCGTGCTGTTCGCAAAGGAGACTCATTGTTCCTTGCTTTTATGCACATTGGCCAATGCCTCAGATTCCTATTGTTTGCGTATAGACACATAGCCAATTTAAGGCCAGGTTACGTCTGATGTTGAACTTAATCAATATAATCTACGTATTCTAAATATACTTATTTAGTATTAGGTAGAATAATTTAGAATCTTTTCATATCAAATTGAGGTTATTACAAAGGAAACTGTGATGTTTCCATTGTGATTTATGTAAATACATCTGAGCTCATTTTATTTGTCGTTAAATTTTATGTTGCGTTACCTGTAAGTGGGATTTTGATACGTAAATGTTTCCATCAGAAGTTAGAACCTGTCGTGAGACATGATCCAACGTTCAAACATTATGTAGTACACGTGCCAGCGATCGCGGCTTTGACGCCATATTGAGAGCGTTTCTCTACTGTACTTGTACCGTTGCTTTGCTTAGTGCGCATTCGACGTCGGCACCTAACGGACCTGTCTCCCGCGCTCACTCTGCGGCACGAGACTACCAGTTCGCTAATAGTGCTCAAGTGAAAATAACATTGCCGATGTCGCTCCCGGCTAAGCCACCCGCCGTGTGCGATATTACAGAAGTATCAAATTCATGTTAGTAGCGACTTTCTTATAAAAGGAATGCTATTTACTATTGATACAATATTAGAATGAAATGTTTGTTGTGACACGTGATTGTTTAGAAATTGATGTCGTGTATGTTTAGAACGGGAAAGAATAGTGTTTTATTGTAGCGTTGTACAGACTAGAAATAATTATTACGTTTACTAATGTAACATTTTTCTTTTACAACATTCATGGTACCTTTTCGGTTTATTAAATTTAGATCTATGGTAAGTTAGGCAGTTTAGCATGCACATGTTCGTAAGTAAATAACTTTGTTGTGTACGTAGTTACGTATGGTGTTCGATGTGTTTAAAATAATGACACATTTATATACCACGGCCTTGCAGCCTACCTTTTAACGTGTGTAACTCGTGGGCTGCTATTCTGCGGACTTCGATGTCCAAATGGAGTTTAACTGTTGTATGAATTCGACAGATGCATGTGTTTTGTTTAATATCATTGAATGTTTTGGTGTCATCATATACATTGTTACATCTGTTTGTATGCATTCGTTATACATCGGAATATCTCTTAAAGCTACAAGGCTCTGTGTTGGTGATTTTTTGTTCTCCTCATCATTTTCAATTGAATGAGTTATAATTATGTTGAAAATAAGTTAAAAAATATTCAGTTGTAAAATAAGTATCGCAATGGATACTTTAATTATAAATTTTGGTAAAGTAATAATTTAAGAAATTGTTAGGTACGTTTTATTTTTCAATACTTTCTTAAAATTTGGCGTACCGTCTTTCGAAGTAATTACTACATATCCGATGGTAAAGTCCTAGATTATTATTTAAAATCGTACCGCTAGACAACATTGTCTGACCAAGGCCATATCTGGTGCAGAAGCGGCGACCGTGAGCGGACTGTGGCTGTTTGTATAGAGGAGCAGGTACAACATGGAGGTAAACGCCGTTACCACACAGCCGCCGACCCCAACCGCGCAGAGGAGTTTAACTGATCCGAGTATGACATATTGCTCCTTTCATGTTAATAAAACTAACAGAATCACAATCTAAACGTAAGTTTTCATTCGCGAAACATTCATACGAAAACGTTATCCCAATTACGAAGAGATAAAATGTTTCTCTATGAATGTTACGAAAGTGGAAACTCACGATAATGGATAATGGTCACAGCGCGCCGTTACAATGGGATGCTACCTTGTCATCTCAAATAGAAATTGATACTTATTTAAGATCAAAGTTCTAAGTGACCTTTCAAGGCACTAGACTGTCTACGAAGCCAAAGTTGGAGTTACTACTTTGCCGTCTGTCTGGACGATGTAATGTAATATTCAAAAATTACGGCGGCTCGCAGGTCGCATCCCATTTCGTGTGCGGATTCTATCAATTAACTTGCTTAACTAATAATTCGGACACTTATGTGTAAAAGTGCATATGATACAAAATCATTACGCTAACCTCGCACATACTGGGCAAGTACACTCGTTTAAAAAAATGTAAGTTAATATTTTATGTACTTGTCATGCACTCAGCTTAATTGGCTTTGACTTTAGAAACATTGGTATCGTGAATTTTGTGTATAAGTTTTGTAAATGTGTGTTTTAACTTATTTGTTTAAAATTAATAATATCATCGTAAATTTAAAGGCCGGCCTTTTATTAAATGTATTGTAAATACTCGACAATGTAGACCCACAGAAATATTAACTAAAGAGTAATTGCTTGTGATGTTTGTGAGATTTATTGTTGGTATTGCTTATGTGTAGGTGGGTCTATGTTAAAATTTGATTCATTAAAATATGTCAAATGAAAACTCTACACAAGAAAGTTTGTGATCAAATTAATTTATTCGATAACAGTTAATGAACGGCAACGTTTTGTTGGTGTGTCACACAACTGGGTAATATTTTTAGGAATCAAGCAACTTGTTGCAATTTTTTCGCTGGACACGTGATGTTTAGTTGTATTTTTAAAAAACAAATGCAGCGTTAAAATTAAGAAGATAATTTAGTAAAGATGAAGTTTAGTTATGAGCAGGTCATATGCTGAAATTAGTAGAAATAAGACACGGTTGTATTATTTGCTTATTTACGACCAAATAACTAAATCGATAAGTATATTGGTGCTGATAAAAAGATGTTAAAACATTTGATTGTGGATTTTCTCAAATTTTGACCGTTTTTTGCACACATTTATTGATGCAAATGTGGTAATTCTAGATAGATTGAAATAAATATTTGAAATGGTTCATTAAAATCGGCATGTTGGGCGAAGATCAGGTTAATTTGTTACAGTTTTTCCAATCTTTACTAGGCGTTCATATATTTTTGATTAAATTATAAATAATAATAAATAATTTCATTGGACATCAACTGTTGTTGTCGAATGAATAATATTGGAAGTTTCTTCCGCAAATCGTAACTCTTATTGTGATCTCGCTCAAGTTTAATAAACGAAAAGTTTTTTCGCAATCTCCCTAGTGAAACTGTCTATTTATGTTAAATTGAAAAGTAGTAAGAAGCTACGGAACTTTAGTAATGGAATCCTTCTCCGTTAAGTTTTAATTATTGCTTTTTTTACCATTAGTATCACATTATTCTTTAATTTTTTTTTTAATTTCATTGTTTCAACTCTATATACAGTTGAGGACGTTTACATCGCGTCAAATTGTAATAACAAAATACAAATATATTTATTAAATTACAGGTGTTTTGATAATTGTGTGCTATATAACAAGAGATCACACGTGGGTCCGATTACTTAATTTTTTAACTGTACTGTACTTAAAAATATACGTGATCATTGACGAGGCATTTTCATAATAAAAATCACCGCTCTAACGCATAGATGCTTTGTTCAATCATATCTTTTACTTGTGATTTAGTTAATTGGGCTTTTGTGTGCACTAAGTGAATAATCTTTTCAAAATATTTATTCAAAACTGTAATATAATATATTTTTTCTTTTTAATTACCTCTGGGATGTGTGGCATTAGTTCGTTTAGTTCAATTAACTTACAAAGTCGTTGTCTTTCATTATTTAACAAGTGTTCTAAAACGATTTCCTTTCTATGCTTCTGCTAAAAATTATATTCATGCTTAGAAATAAAACGCATATTCATAGTGCTTTAGTATCATGATGCTTCGCTTTTGCTTGAATCAATTAGTTTACAATGTCTGAATTTCTGAACACAAATTGCAATTATAATCGAGTCTGATATCCTAGATTTCCACTGCAGTGATAAAAGAGGGTATACATTGTGAATACAAGTGACACGGCAGTGAAATTCGATAGTCAATATTGACGATAACTTTAAAAGATGACCCACAGTGCAACTTTTACAGTTTTAGTTTCGGACGGTGAAATACCAACGCCGGAACGCGCGCTTTTGCACAAACTGGAGATTGAAAACAAACGGATAGCAGAGGACGCTAAAGCACATTGTTTGCCCAAGACCGACAAAATGCACAGCCGGAAAGGTTCCGACACATCCGTCATATCTGTTACCTCAGGTAAGATGAAATTTTGTTTTGATTTTATTATTTCCAAGTCAAATAGTTCATATCAGCTGTGCCGTAAGTTTACATGTCAAAGAGATATGGCATTTCATTATTTTATTATATTGTATACATGTTTCGGCAGCTCACACTCACGGTGTGTATTAAAAAGCTGAGTTTTTAGTTGATCTTTATTTCTATATAATGAAATAATGTTACATATATATGATGCTGGTCGGATGTGGGAGCTGAATAAAA